>CAJHQP010009803.1:0-20967 GCA_905132765.1 Moricandia arvensis
TTTTACTTCATAGCTGGATGCCCTTCTTTTATCCACACTAGCAGTTTGAGTAAAGTTCAGATTCAACATGAAGGAAAATCGTCACCAGAACATGTATTAATCCGGTGAAGATAGTCTTTTCATTCCCCTGCTGTTGAAATCCGAAGGTGAAGAAACCAAAACACTTGCCCAGCTGGTTTATCGGAGAGGAAAGTCTTATCTAAAACAAAGTTCCACCACCGCTAAAAACTTTCAAAAGCACCATGAAGCAGAATCACATCTAGCTTAATCAACCAAGAACCAGTCTATATAACATAAAAACAAAACACATACAGACCCAAGCCGGTGTAACCGAGCCAAGGGCGCAAATATAACCTCAAACATAGAGACCAAACTTGGAGAGAAGTCTTGCAAACGCCGTATCACATCAATTCTGAACACTAGAATCGCAGAGATGGAAGATTCAGCTCTGAGGCTCGTGCTCAAGAGCACCAACAACCTGCTAGAACACTTTAGACGAAGCCAAACTTCCACAAAAGTACACACCATCCAAAACCTCCATAAACGGAAGCAAGGTCAAAGAAACAACCATAGATCAACAAAGGAGAGCAATACTACGCCATACGCATCTCATGAGGAATGGTGTCTACACGAATCCATACCACCGAGACCACCAACGACTCCTACCCCGACAAAGCCACACTTTTCACATATTCATATATAAACAGGAAAGACCTTAACAAAAAGGAGGACGAAGATCCTCCCTCGACAGCGGCAAAGCCAAAGGAAGGTAGAAGATCTGAAAAGTTGAACGATGCGGCTGGGGCTTCCAATTACTTTTATTTTTGTAAGGATTTGGAGTGTTCCAGTCTGATGTGATTATCTGAAAAGTTGAAATCAACTCTATCTTTTATGTGGCTTTTCTGGTTTATAAGAACACCAAGAACCAAAATGGCCGAATGAAAACTTGAAAAGAAAATGACAGTTTTAATGGATTTTTGATTTATAAATGCAAAGAATTTTCAAAACAAAATATGATGCATGAATAGATGTCACCTGAGTCAGGAGATTTAAGCTCTAATACCAAAATGTTGTGGGCGTGAATCCTGGAATGATCAGATGATCGAGGAAGCTTGGATCGGATCGACCCAAGATATGGTTGATTGATCGATATGTCTGGAAATCAGCTTGGTAACCTGAAACAAATGAAAACGTTAGATGAGATGCTGATGGAAAAGGGATATAATGGAACCAGACTACTGACATGTGACATTCTCAGCCTGATCAGAAGATGATCGAAGTGGATGCGCTGGAGCGGATGGTCACTCTCAAGCTTGACAAACAAATGGAACGGAAGGATGGGTGGATTGAGGACTCCACAAGACTCTATAGACAGGATTCTTGATAAGTCAATGTGCTCTGGAGCTTCTTCCCACACACTCTAAAGATTTAAAACAATAGTTTGATAAAACTAGAAAAAATATATTTTATTCATAAAATTCAAAGTAGGGTGATTTCAAAGATAAAAGGGATTGAGATTATATAGGCTCGACATAAGAACTCTCTAACAGTCTAAAATTACTAAAGGAGAGAAATAAACTCGAAATAAATGATTTGAATGAGAAGGCTTTGGTGGCTCCATGAAAACTAGTCGTTAGGCCAATTTGTTGCCTTTGGAGAGAGCTGATTTTGTATCTGAATATATTGGTGAAGTATCCACGAAACATAGTCTTTGTTGATGAATAAACTCTCCTTGGTCGCGATATCTTCTGGTCCAAGAGAAAAGAGCCCTTGGTCCTTCCTCATTATTGATGAAGACTTTCCTTGAGAATGTATGGAATCGCAGGGTAAGGAAAGTAGATAGAAAAGAGAATCCACCTAATAATCTAGGTGTTGGTGATGCGACATTGGGCTGATATATGAATTTTTGGGTACAAGAGCAATGAAATATCCAATGGATATATTATATATATGGTCCAACCCATTTTGGAGGTGTTACAAGTCCAAAAATGGCTCAAAATACTTGCTTTATTTTCTGGTAAAAAGAGTGACGAATTTTGAAGATCAAGAGTCAAAATGTGAAAGCTTTCCAACTTCTAGTCAAGTCTTCTTTGTTTATTAGTTTTCTTGTTTCAAGGATTGACTAGCCCTTTTGTATTCCAACATTTCATGTACTCCTTGCCTATTATATAAAGGTCATTTGATCAAGGAAATAAAATAAGTTGTGAGTTATATTTTTGGAAATCTTGAGAGTGTTTCTCAGTTTTGTTCCTTCGGGAACTTTTTGATTCGTCCTAGTGCGTCATATCCATGAAATCATCCTCTTTGTCGTCGAGGTGTGTCATATCCTAGGACATTGAGTTGGGAATATCAGCAGCCTTTCGCATCTGTTGTGCGACCCTTCGATCCATCCATTTCTCCTTTTTGCTTGACTTGTGCGTCATATCAAGCAGCAAGTGGAGTTGGGAATATCAACAGCCTTCCGCAACTGTTGTGCGACCCTTCAATCCATCATTTCTCATTCGATCCATTTGAGATCATATCCCTTACCAATTTCAGAGTGATCCTTCAGTTTAGGGCGTATCAGTTGGTGCATATAATGATGTCTTCTATGCATTCTTGATGGTTTCTATTATCTCACGGCCTCCATAGATATGTCTGGTTTGAACCAAATTGAATGGGATGAACACTTTCCATAAAAGATGTCAATTTGACTAGTTTTGAGAAATTGATTGCATCTTCAATTTCACTCGGTCTTTTCTCCTGATTATGAGCTTCTTGGGTCCATAAAATATCTCACTTGAAGTCAATAATTTATTTTGGTGTAGGCCTCTTCATGGCTGGGCTTGAATCCACTTTAGAAGGCTGATACTCGCAAATGGACGAGCTGGGAAACTTTTAGATACTGTAACTTCTTGATTCGTGAAGCTTTTCTGGTAATTCCAACCCTCAGTGATGAAATGTCTTTCTTGGAAAAAGATTTTCACGCCAAAAGTCATAATGGATGTTGAGATGCACTCATTGGACTGAACCTTGGACTGAACCTCAGTCGCTGGCATCTCCAACATGGTCAGTTTGGGAAGTTTGGTGAATCTCGGGTCGAGCCACGAATTTCAAGACCACGACACGTAGTCTCCGGGAAGCGAACACACAACCTCCTTTACGTCGCTCGTCGAATCACTCCAACAATCTCACCGCCACATGATAAGGAAGATCATGGGGGGGTGAGTTGTCTATCCAAACCATGCGCCGGCGCTGAGAAGCTTTTGCCGGAGATCACGAAAAGGAAAACGGGATTTGGCGAAAACTTCATCCTTAAAAGCCGACTCTCCACACCGTCGTCCCACCTTCAGTCTCGCCACCTCTCTATAAGGAACCCAATGTAATCTCCGTCAATCACGGATGAGATCCGTGAGAGAAGAAGACGTTATAGAGAGATGGCCATATCAACACAAGAAGAACAAAGAAAAAGAGAGGAAAGAAGAACGAGATTAGAGAGTAGAATTGACGCCTCCGGCGCCATCGGGATGGCAGCCGGATCTAGGGTTTTGACTCAGCTGGTGTCTTCACGAAAAGTAGAGAGATGATGTCCCCTATTCTCTGGTGATGCTATACAAAATTATTGTCCAGAATTAAGATAATGGGTTTAAAAAGTGGGTTATCTGGTTTAATGAGAAAAGGCATAAATGACATGGCTTCACAATAAGATAGTATTGTATTACTTTATTGGTATTTAAAAACATATTGTATTAGATTATAACTCAAAAAGGAGGTCAAACTGGCCAGTCATATCCGGTTTTTAGGATACTAGCGAAAGTCTTTATTAATATGGCCTTACGATATTAAGAGCTTTAGCCAAAGTTTTTCTAGTAATCAAAGGTTTTTACATGATTCCTAGAGTATAATTCCATGTTGATTATAGGATGCAAAGGTTATCAGAAGTTTTAGAGTGATGTAGGCATAAGTTGTTCATTGTGATTGTATGGTATGAAGAGAGTCTACGAGGATGTCGTACATAAAGAATTGTTCGTCAATCCGAGTTTACGGGGAAATGTTACATGGTGCAATCATTGTTTGTGATTTTTTTTCATCAATATAGCATATAGTTAAGATAGTTGATCATTATATATAATAAAAATGTAAATAATATAATGATGTAATTGATAATTTGACCAAAAAATCTAGATCTCTCCAAATTCGTTATTTAACAAAATTATTTTTTGTATGTTTTTCGTATTACATTTCCGTTGACTCCTCATATACGTTCGTTGTGATTGTGTGCTATGGAGAGAATCTGTCTCAAGAAGATGTCGTACATAAGAATTGTTCGTCGATCCGAGTTTTATAGGGAAAAGTTACGTGTGAAAATTTTTTGTGAATATGTTCATCAATATAACACACGGTGAATTAATCATTATATATAATAAATGCAGATTATATAATGAGGTAGTTGACGATTTGACCAGGAAAAAATCTAGATCTCTCCAAATTTATGATTTAACAAAATTAATTTGTGTATGATTTTTTGTATTCAATTTTATTTTACTCTTCAGATATGTTCTTTGTGATTGTGTATAATGGAGACAGACTATCTCTCAAAGATGTCGTACATGAAGAATTGTTCGTCGATCTAAGTGTTACAGAGAAAGTAACATCATAGAATAGTTGTATGTGAATCTGTTTATCAACGTAGCATATTGTACAGGTAATTAACCATTATATATAATAAAAAGTATAAATTATATAATAATGTAATTGATGATTTGATAAAAAAAATTTGAATCCCTCCAAATTTCTTATTTAATGAAATTAATTTGTATATCATTTTTATATTAAATTTTTGTTTACTTCTCATATATGTTCGTGGTGATTGTGTGCTATAGAGATAGTATATTTGTCGTAGATGTCGTATATGAAAAATTGTTTGTCGTTATGAATGTTATAGAGATAGTTATGTCATGAAATAGTTATACGTGAATCTGTCGATCAATACAACATATTGTGAAACTAGTTAATTATTATATATAATAGAAGTATCTTATTATATAAAGAAGAGTTTCCTCACACATGAGGCTGCCACGTCATCAATTCGAGTTCTATGGTTGCGACACCTGTCCTGTACAATTAAACTCACCGTTTCAATTAAACTGTGTTTCCAATTGAATCGGGCTTCATCTAATCTTTTGGGCCTTAAGTTATGTTCTAGCGACCAACTCTACTCCTCGCCGGCCGTCTTCTATCTGCAATTAGGTTTTTCACAACCTTGGCTCTCATCCGTCATAGAGACTGAGTTGGTTAACTCGGTGTGACTATTCAGTTCGTTGGGGATCCCATCGCGTCCTTCCGCTTTCTTTCCGTCCAGTCAAAAGTATACCAACTACGGATCCATCGCATCATCTATGTTCTTAACAATTCATCCACGATCTCAACTTCAGCATATGGTAATGATCTTAGAGGCTGTTTATCTTTGAGTATAAAAAGGTATGCTTTCATCCTATGAAAACCATCTTCATATCTCTCTTAGCATACTTATTCTCTTAGCATAACTCTTCGTCCAGTGAAAAGTGTTTTTTTCGATTTCAAGTTCGTCATGTGCTCACCCACTATTGTGGCTAGATTGCTCCGTTTCTGGGAGGTAACGACTGTTAGGCGCGGTGGGGAACTCATGTGGGTTGATATGCTCACAGTATTCTTTGATCTCTGCTTATCTAAACCGCCAACGGAGTTGTTGGTGGGTTTTGTGAGCCGAATCAAGCTCGATCATGACGTTTCATATGTTGATCACTTGATCGACCTCCGTTCGTGACGTTTCGTCTGTTGAATACGTTTCGTCTTTATATAAAGATTTGGGAGAAAATTTCTATTACATTGGTTGATTTACCTATAAGAATTTTCAGATTCAAGTAAGAGCTGAAGTAACCGAGCTCGAGCAATGTTGACTACTTTCTGCCGCAACAGCTACAAGTACTCAGCCTCATTGGTTTTGTTGATTAGATAAGTTTGTGAAGCTGAAAAAGGTTGTTTGATTTTAATATGTTAGTGTTTATAAGTGCTGATCTTAAATTGTTAATTTCTTCCAATATGGTTGTTGTGTCTTAGTACTTATATTTGATTAGTTAAAGTTGATGTGCCGTATTTGGATCTCTCTTACTGTTAGTCAAGTCTTTATGTTTGATCTGTTTTCTTCAGATATATTGTACAGAATTGGAATATGAAGAAGCCTTCATGAGTGGCTGTTTAGGACTGATCGTGTATCAGTTTCATCCTGGCTAACCTGAAGCTGTTCCAAAAAATATTCTGAAAATTGATGTGACCTGTCTATATTATTCTTGCTACTTTCAAAGTATATTGTTTCAGTTCTTCTAAACCGTTCCTTTCTCTCAGTGTCTCATCTAGAAGAACCCATATGTATCTAGGTGCTATTACAAAGATTATCTTCTTTTTCTTTCTTTTTTTTTGTAATTTGGGAATTTTTTTTGTTGGCATAGTTTAGACATAACCATTGATGCAGTTGATCATTTCTTTGTATTTCTCTTTCCAAGAACTTGAATCCACTCTGGTTTACGTTTAATATTAATCTTTGTTCTTTCTCATTAAAAGTTATGGTAGTTTTTTTTAACCTGCAAGTAAAGATATTATTCTGTTTTCCGGATTTGGTGTGCATACTGTTCACTGTTAAGGATGGCAAGCATAAACTCTACAGTATTTTGTAAGTTCATCCATTTGAAGTCCAGAAAAAGGTTCTACCAATCAATTTATTACATATTTGATTCCTTATATATTATAGTTTGCTTAAGACATTATATAGAAGTTCAAAAGAACTGCGTTGAAGTTTTTGTCTTCTAATAAACCTATTAACCGTTTCGTTTTCGAGCTTGCTGAAGGGATTTGAGGTTCACACTTAGCTATGTTTAGTAGAAGAATTAGCTTAGGCTGTCGCCGTATATTCGCACTGATATTTGTGCTTCTTATTTAACATGTAGAAGAAGAAGCAATGGTAGATAAGAGAAATATAACAATTGAAAAAGAAGTAAATTTTCTTGGTGATAATGAATAACATTTTCAAAATTGAAAAGAGTACATTTTCAATTGGAAATGAATAAGTAGCTTGGAAATGTGAGAGGTCAGATTTTATCTTCTATACCACATGCCAAACTAATTAACTGATTTACGTAGAACATTAGAATGCATAAATAGCTAATAATATAACATCATTTAATACCAATATATTGAACAATCACACAACAAAGAATTGTATGATCCGATGGGTGCTCCGTCAGACAGTAGAGCTGGTGTTCCTCAGTCTTCTATATAATTGAAAATCTACTCTTGGAGTATATAAAATGCCTTTTCAACTGAAGGAGCTTGGGTTTATACATGTAACAATGTCATGAGACGAGAAAGTACAAAACACAAAACTTGAGAAGCTTTCTAATACAATACCAGAAGTTTTCTTAGACCACAATGCAATAATGAAGAGACAAACTCAAGCAAGAAAAAAAATCAAGTTTAAAGATTGTCAAAACTCTTGATAGTCCAGCGAAGAGGATTTTAAATTATATTATAACAAGTATTACAAATAAAGACTCTGGTTTCCTATTCTAGATGTATCGATCATCAGATTTTAACAAATCCTCTTCGTTATTTGATAGTTTAAGGTCAAGGAACACATTTTACTAACTTCCGTAACACTCCTTAGAAAAATATATGACATATATAACAGAGCAAAGGCTTGCAGTATACGTGAACAACATTTTAAAACTGAACAAAGTATTGCTTAGCAAATGGAATTTGAAGGCCTTCTAGAATTTGTAGAATTTGTAAACGTTTCTTAGGTATTTCACATTTTCGTCATCTTATTCTTTTAAACCAAATATATTGATAAAATATTTAATAAATCAGTTTTTTTATAAAATATTCAGTAATCCAGAATTTGATTTTGATTAATTTTATCTTTACAAAAATCTAACAAAACATTTGGCATCAATCTAAAATAATTTTTTGGCACATAATTAATAATATAATATAAAATACATAAACTTAAAAATATTCATAAGAAAAATAAGATAATCCGAGGATTTTGTACTAAAATTATATTTTACTTATTATCAAAACTATAATTACACTAGAATAAACAAAAAAAAAATGCAAAATTATTATGTATTCATGAACATGTCTTTAATATTAAGACATAAATAATTTATGATAAGAATAACAAAACATACACAATGAAAATTGATATCACCTTAAATTAAAGTAGGCTAAATATTTCGAATTATTCATTAAAATTAATAACATATTTATGTATTTTTTTATTACTATTCCGCCGGTAGGGCGGGCCAACCCTAATTTATAATAGAAGTATAAATTATATAATGATGTAATTGATGATTTGATAAAGAAAAATCTAGTTTTTCCAAATGCGTTATTTAAAAAAATAATTTGTGTATGATTTTTAGTATTAAATTCACGTTTACTCCTTTTTGCCATGTTTGACTCTATTAAGTATCTCACAGTTTAATTTAATTTTCTGTCCAAAAACAGGAGGGATACAAACTGGGAAACAGACAAACGCCGCCAGGGTGGAGCCACATAGAAAATACTGTAGTATAAAAAAATAATAATCCAGCAACCCCGGACAACACACGATAAAGAAACAAAAACCCGGACCCGTATCCAGAGTTATCGGGTATCACAGCTGGATACAGCCTGTCACCAACGGAGAGTCTTCTTCTCTCTCTATCTTTTTTTTTTTTTGTTTTCTCCTTCTCCTTCCATATTCTCCTCTCTATTCACGCCTCATTCCTTAATCTCTCTCCCTCTCCGATTCTTAGGGTTTTTCTCCGATCGCTCAGATCTTCCCCGTTCTAACTCTTTGGATCCAGATTCTCCTCCTTGTAAGCTCTCTATTCTCACCCTTCCTTACGAACTTTTGTTTGATGAATTTCGTATTCCTTTTCTCGTTGTTCCTGTTTATTGAATCATCTCGTTGTTTGGTTGTCTCTCTACGTCGGATCTGGTTGTGTCTGATATCTTCGTGGTTGCATTTTGCATTTTGCCCGTAAAATTGATTGTTCCTCTTGCGATTCTCTCGATTATTGACTTTGGTTCTGTGGATAAGGAGAATGTCTTTTCGGTTGACTTGTCTTCGTTTTCAAATAGATTAATCTCTGCTTTTATAAATGCTTTTTACGTATGTGGAATATAATGTTTTCAGGTCTCTGATCCATTCTTTGGTTCAGTTTATGTAGGTAACACACATATCAAGCGCTAGAGTCAAGATCACAGAAAGTTCTATCGGGGGGGGTGATCTGGGCTATTCTAATTTGAGGTGTGATTTTGTGGGTCTTCAGCATCGATGAGTAGTTGCTAATCTTTAAAACATTTGTTTTGAGAGAAAAGCACATCTACTGCTGCTAGTGGCTAGAGATCGTTTCTGCATCCATGCTGGTGGAGAGCATGCGTGGATACTGTCTTTTGGGTGATGCCCCTGACAAAATTAGTTCCCGATGCATTCGGCGTGCTGACCATCTGTCTAGTCGCTCTGCTTATTCTTCTCGGTCTCCTCTGCATCGCTTACTCCTTCTACTTTCAGTCTCAAGTTCGTAAGCGAGGGTTTATACAGCTTGGTTACTTCAGCGGTCCTTGGATTATCCGTATCACTTTCATTCTCTTTGCTATCTGGTGGGCTCTTGGTGAGGTCTTCCGTTTGAGTTTGTTTAGGCGTCACAGAAGGGTGCTGAGCGGGTTGGATCTCAGATGGCAAGAAAACGTCTGCAAGTGGTACATCGTTTCCAATCTTGGGTTTGCAGAGCCTTGCCTCTTTCTCACACTCATGTTTCTTCTGCGTGCTCCTTTGAAGATGGAGTCTGGGGCTTTGAGTGGGAAATGGAACAGGAACACTGCGGCTTATATTATTCTTTACTCTCTCCCTATGCTTGCTCTTCAACTTGCGGTTGTTTTGTCCGAGTCACGCCTAAACGGTGGTAGTGGCTCTTTTGTAAAGCTGTCACACCACTTCACAAGAACCTATTCCCGAGTTACTATTGATCAGGGCGAGGTTGCGTTATGCACGTATCCTCTACTGAGTACCATCATCCTCGGTGTGTTTGCAGCCATACTAACAGCTTACTTTTTCTGGCTTGGAAGGCAGATACTGAAACTGGTAATCAATAAACGTCTGCAGAAGAGAGTATACACTTTGATATTCTCCGTCTCGAGTTTCCTTCCGTTGAGGATTGCTATGCTCTGTTTGTCGGTACTCGCAAGAGCAGACAAGATTGTGTTCGAAGCCCTTTCTTTCTTGGCCTTCTTGTCACTCTTCTGCTTTTGCGTGGTTTCCATTTGCTTGCTTGTCTACTTCCCGGTTTCAGATTCAATGGCTCTGAGAGGTCTAAGGGACATGGATGAAGGTGATAGTAGGGCTGTGACGGAAGAACGCAGCGGTGCTCTGTTGCTTGCACCACAGAACGAGGATAGCTTGAGCTTAAGAGGTGGGAGATCTTCTTCACAGGAGAGGTATGTGGAACTCAGCCTATTTCTTGAAGCTGAGAACTAAAATCGTCAAAGGCTGTTTCTTTGGCTTTTGGCAAATGTGTATGTACAGATTCCTGGTGAAACAAGCAGAGAGAGAGAGAGAGAGACTTCAGTTTAAGAATATGTTTGCGCAAAAAGCATTATTATTCAGTTTTGTGGCAAAAACACTTTTGACTGTAAAGGAGGGTTAGGGGGGCTTTACTCTTGTGAGGGTTTGATGTTTGAAATACTTTCTGCTTGATGGATTGTAACTTTGTTATATTTTTTTCTGACATCAAATGGTTATTTTATTGTTCAATCTTGAGATGATACTAGGAGTCAGATTGGTATAGAACAACTCTCTACCGAATGATGTAGCAGTTCTAACTACAAAATTAGAAATTGCACTTTGCTTCCAGGTTTTATTTTGAATCACCAAATCATAAACTAATTACTTGTATTGTTTGACGAAACATTTACACTATGAGTCACTTTTACACATATTAATATCATTCTAAAGTCACTTTCTACTACTGCTGACACTTTCTTCTTCTCTCACCTAGTTGCAATTCCAATTTTATTCCTGTCCAAACTGAAAGCTAACCCATGCTAATTTCAAGTATGTCTCAGATTCATTTTTTCTCTCTCTTCACTCCCTTCACCGCCGCCGTCCGAATTACAACCCTAGTTGCAGTTTCGATCGTAACTATTTCCGACACTACGGTTCGTGATAGCAAACAGTCTGTCGGTGCTATCCCAACTCGACGTTGGTATTGTCCGAGTGAGCTCTCCTCAACACCGCATCAAAAGACGACACACTAAACGGCCAAGGATCTATACGTTTGTCTCCATGGGTGACATTCGGAGAATAAGCTCAAGAAGAGCATAGAAGATGTCATCGGCATAGCTAGAAACATGGTTAAATCCGAAAGGAGCTTGGGTTGCGAGGACGTTAAGTTTAGTCAAAGTTGTGATTAAATATTTATTAAATTTTAGATTTATTCTAATTTTAATTGAGAACTAAAAGACGATTAAAAGCGTTTCACTTTCACATACCTTTGAGATTCTATTTGTGCAAAATAAAAAATTTGTATGAGAGGTTTTTATAGAAAGTGATATAAACTGGAGAAGCAACACTTAACATACCAGATCTTAGTTAATTGCTGAAAACGTTGTCATCTACACACATTGTCCAAATTTTCTTGGATTCTCTACCACTAAAATATCTGATTGTCTTTTTTATTCTGTCATTTTATTGCCTTTACACACATATACATATGTAATGCTAATCTGTGATATAAACTTTTTTGAATTCAAGGAGCATATACAGGTGCGAGGTAGGTGGGCGTGTTGAAACAGCTGAAAGCGCTTCATCGGAAGAGGTCAGAGAGCATATGTTTTTTGATATGACAAGAGTGCCTTTAACAACTTCTGAAGGTTAATGTCTTCTAGCGCATAGCAAAATGCAACCGGACAATGAAAAGCTTTGTCTCCAGTGGGATAAGACCGTTTCAAGAAGTATTTCAGTAGCCAAGGATCCATACGGTAAACGGCGAAGGATTAAAAAAAAAACATATCCACGAAAAGTATCCATATGGACACTAATTTTATGGACAAATATTTAAAGTTTGACTATCCTTTTTCTAGTGGGGTTTACTCAGTATAGCTTGTAAGCATTCATTCGTACAATATTGGTTTCCTTTATTGTAAACAAAAAAGTTTTGTTCTTGGAATCATCCATCATCATTTATGAGTTTTTTTCTCTGATTTTTGTCAACTTTGTGCTGCTCGATGCAAAATGATTTGCTTAAGCAGGTTTGGAGTCTAAAATGCTCGACTATCAAGTAGCTTGCATCTGATCATCTGCTTATACATGTCAGTCAACTGTGTTTCTAGTTACTGTTAATCATGTGGACGTCTGCGTTCCCCTCAACACTAGAGTTGATGTTCGGATCATATTTGATATAGTACTTTTGAGTTTCTCACAGAAAAATTGGCACAAATAAGTGGTTGAATTTATGTCCGATGAAAGCACTAGCCAAATATTATTTACATGTTTTAAATACCGCCGTTAGCATCCACGCGTACACCGGTTACCATGTACATCAGTACATAAATATCCACATGTACACCGGTTAGCATGTACACCAACTCATGAAACGTTCCACCAACTTGCCTCCCATACAATGCCCAAAAAACAGTAATCTTCTTCCTCCTGAAACTTTGTTAAGTGATTCCGATTTTCAGAAAATAACTCCATAGTTTCCTGCAGTCTACAGGCTTTTGTAAACATCAATTAGTCAATAAACGGTCATCAATGTCTACGCTAAATCCTTCAACAAAATCAGAAGAGGTGTGCTTTCTTTTCTTTGGTGGTAATCATAATCAAATATGAAAGAGTGTTTCCTTCTTAAAATTTTCGTCCCAACATCTCAGAAATTATATCAAAGAAACAGAACACGGTCAACAATTTACACAAAGTGTTTCACTTGATCAAAGAAAAAGGTCTATAAACAACAATTCATGACCCAAACTGCTAAAAATTTGTTAACATTACAAGATCTAGGTCTAATACATCAACTGAAAATTGCACACCTCTCTCTTATGGAACCACAATACTTGTTCTCGGCTAAAAAGCTTATGGTTTTTCTTACACATAAATATATTTTTAGAAGAACTGAATATTACTGTCTTCATTTGAACTAATTTCACATCTTTGTGAGCTTGTATCTGGGAAAATCAACCACACCAAAATCAATTGAAGGGTCGAATTGAGACCACTCCAACACCGAAGATTCCGACCCATCACTCTCTTCTTTCCCAGTTTCATGATCAACAACATTGAGAATCGAGCCAGTGAAACCCGAATGATAAGTTACCAATCAAACAGAGAATATCAGAGCTTTAATTCCGTTTTCGTCCAAGTCCGTTTACTTTTGTAAGGCGTCTGAGATTCAACGGAGTGCATCTGTGCTTCACCAGAGTGCGTTTGTGCTTCACCAGAGTGCGTCAGCGCTTCACCGGAGTGCGCCAGAGAGGGTTTGAGCTTCACCGGAGTGCGTCAGCGCTTCACCGGAGTGCGTCAAAGAGAGTGAGCTTCATTGGAGTGTGCCTGCGTGCGTCACCGGAGTTTTTTGGGGAACCTCGAACCCTTAGATCTGGAATGTCTTTCTAAAATAAAGAAGGGTAAAATGGGGTAATCAATTTTGTACCCTAGTAGCAAGAAGTGTCTTCCTTTGTAATTAAAACTTAAAAAGTGACCTTAAGCGTAAAACACTCTTGTTTGACTTGATGAAAATGATTTTGAACCGAATCCGAACTAAATTGAATATGATATAAATACTAAATAGATTTTGTTTTACGGTACTTTACGTTATGAGTATTAACCAAACTGAATCCAACCAAAGTTGATATCCAGAAAATCTAAAAAATTTCAAAATCTCAAAAAGAATTTTATATCAAGTTCGAGCTCAATCTCAAATAAGCATCCACAAAAATTCTAAAACACTATTTAATACTTTAAATAAATATATTTTATATGAATAATTAATTCAAATATTTATTTTAATATATAATTTTAGTAACTGATCAATATTGATTTTTTTTATTTTTTAACAATTACACTTGAAGTTGAATTATGAATATGTTTCTTTATTAAGTTTTAAACAAGGTTGTTTTATTTAAAGTTTAAATAATGTTTTCAATTTTATAGAGTTTTTAGTTTTAACTTGTTTATATTTTTATCCTCTTAACAGCCACTTTAAAACAATGTCACCAAGATTTGGTAGTGTAAATGGTTTAAATTTGTCAATTTTGTAAACTAATTGTGTATTTTTGAATCACGAACAAGTATTTGGGTGACTAAAACCCGAGATAGAACTTAACCCGAAGTTAAAATGGGTTTAAATGGGGTTTGTAATGTGTTTCTATGTCTGAACCGAATCCGAAGAAACTCAAACCCGAATCTGAATCGAACTTTAAAAATGTCCAAATAAAATCAAATTTCATACACTCGAAAGACCGAATCCCGATTGAACCCAAACCAAACCCAATTGGATATCTAACGCCTAAGCCTACTTATCCCACCAACTATTTTGAGGGAAGTTTAGTCATAATACTCGGTGGAATAATAGACCACGGGTATGTAACATGATCATAACTAATAGACCAGGCCTTGTGCCAAAACGATGGACTCAGAACTAATTGTCTTTAATTACATAATTTTAATATAGCACTAACTATAATTTAACTAGGTTAAGATTTGCGCCTTACGCTAAATAAATATTATATATACAAATATTTATTTATTTATTTATGTTCTTTTACATATCATAAAATATTAAATATATATATATATATATATATATATATATATGTGTGTGAATAATTATGAAGTCAGTAACTATTACGTATACAATTTGATTGGCATAAATGCATAAATAAAAACAATCATTCTCATTATTTACAATCATTTTAAGATAAATAAATCTAAATAATCACTTTTATCTATTTATACTGTATATAATAAAATTTAAATGATATCAACATAAGTATATAATATATTTAACAGGAAAAATTGCCAAAATGACCTAAAACTTAATTTAAATACAAAAGTATACCCTAAATTCATTCAAATGCAAAGTAACCAAAAATGCTAGTGAAATTACAACCATCCACTTATGACCAAACAAAAAACATGTATGCACTTTTACGAATATAACCCCGTGAAGATTTTTGTGGTTAGTGAAGTTTTCTCATGTATTAAATCTTAAAAATACTTTTAAAATTTTATAAAAAAATATTTTGATTGGAAAAAATTGAAATTATGTATTATAAATATTTCCAAATTATGAAATTAGATTTACTAAAATTGAATTGTTTTCAACATAGATGAGTGAATATATGTTGTAAGTCATGATGGTCTTTGGTTTATGGTTAAATAAGATATTTTGTAGTATTATTTGAATTTTAGGGTTAGATTTTAGAATCTTATTTTAAGAAAAAAAAGTTGACATATATGTTTATAGTTTTGTATATATTAAACACTTTATAAGTTGATCTTATGTTTAATGTGTTTGTTACTATTTAGTTAGTTATTTGATTTTAGGATTTAAAAGATTTCTTGGGAAGTCTTCTAATGCATTTTATGCTAGAAGACTTCTTCCAAACCAAAAATATCTAACTTAATTGAAAAAATTGTCTTCTTATATAAAGATCATTTACACATTCTCTCTTCCTCTCAAATGACTGTAACAAAAATGTATTATTTTCACTCTAAAATGTTCCAACCTCTATATAATCTCTTTAAACTTGAAAACACCAAATTTTATATCAATTTTTTATTTTTCTCATTAATTTATTTTGTTTTGCAGGTTTTTCATTACATGGTTATCATCTTTTAAAAGTAGATCTATAAATTTTGGATACGTATTTTGTGTGTGTTTATATGTTTGATTCGAAAAAGTTATAGATTCAACCTAATGTGACTGTTTTATTAATTATTTAAGCATAATTGTTTTTGAATTTGTTTTCCTTTTTGAAGCAAATTGAACGTTTATGGATATGAAGGTTTCTCAGATTTTGAGTCGGACTTTGAGACTTCATTAACGGACTTCTGCATAAGACTTTCCATGAAGATTTATCCAAAAAACTTCTCTAGAAAACTACTTGGGAAGTCTTCTAATGCATTTTATGTTAAAACACTTTCCAAAAAGTTTTTCAAACCGAAAATATTTAATGTAATTAATTTTTTTTTCTTATATAAAAAATAATGGTTGACCTGCGCACGTGTGCAGGTGTTGATTCAGTTTTATGTGTTTAAATTGGGATTATAGAAAAAAGTATTAAATTATTGTCTAAATTTTGATGTTATTTACTGTATAATTACATATTATGTTATGTTCCGTGTTCGACAATACTATCTTAGTTGCCTTTTTTTCTCCATATGGGGAAAAAAGACACGTGGCATGTCAATAATTTCAGGCTTTCAATGCTTTATGACTTAACCTTCGCTGGTCCTTTTTTCATTTGTTAACTTGAATTTGGACTTTCACATATTATTTAGTTCAGCCCAGTAAGGTTTAGGATTCCATCATCTTCTCACCTTTGAGCTGTGTTTCTCCGTAGCCGATCTCTCAAGTTAACGCTAACGTTGATCAAGTGACTGTAACGTCTCCAACTTGCGTTAATACGAACTTTAGTCTCCGCTTTAACTTGATTACCCCACTCTCCCAAAATAACCGACTTAAGCTCCAAGTATAAATCTTCCAACCTTCAAGCGATGAACCACTCCCAGAAGAATTGTCTCTGCTGAGTACCAACTCCGACAATGGTGAATTCCTTCATCCTCTAGCCGGATTTGAAATCTGGGCAATTCACTTACTGATAGTAAAGCTGGATTTAAATTCAAATTCTCAGATCAGATTTCAGTTTCTTTGTTTTAACTCAAAAAGGTATATCTGAAAAAATTCTCAGATTAGGTAAGTTGTCTACTTTCTGAATTTTGTATGTGTTTTGACTCTCTCTCTCTCTCTCTCTCTGTATATATCATTGCATAAATGATGCGATGATGTGTGTGTGTACTCCCCTATGTTCTTCATACTCTCTTTCTGATTCCCAGTGAATAATGATAATTCATGAAGGTATACATTTCTGATATCATGTTTCCACCAAACATCAAAGTATATTTTTTTGTTGCTTTCTAATAGCTCATTTGACTCTACTTTCCAGATGGAGTCATTATGTGTTGGTGTGGAGAAGCATATACTCTTATGGTTCAAAACGTACCCTTGATGTAAGTATTATTTCGAAGCGTACTCTACTATCAATTGGATCAATTTGTTTTTCTTCTTAAACGTGATTAGATTAGTTGACCACAACCAACACAAAAGTGGCATTTGTCTATCTTTCTCCAGGATTATAAAGTCATAAATATGCTAGCAAGGAAAAGCCTTTCGACCCCTCCTGATCCTACCGAGATTCGAACACCTTCGTTGATGTATTGTTTACGCCTCTGAACGTGTCCCCAATTCTAACTACCGGCCTCCCGTCTACAGATAGAGGACGGTACCGTACTGCTCTCGACTCTCTTAGTTTGTGTTTACTGTCTTCTTTCATGATTTTGATCTTTGGTTCCAAACTCTAGCTCGAGCGTCTTAGAGAGCTCAACATATGCAATTTCTTTGTGTTTACGTTTGTTGGTTGTTTAGTCTTCGTGAGAGATACGCGACTCCTTTTTTTTTTTGGTAAACTTTGAGGAAGCTGTTCGAGGAATATTTGGTTGTGTTTAAATTATTTTATGGTGTTGTTTATTTGATTTTGTAGAGCATGGTATTTACTTACACAACTGGAATGTGATGCTTGATTTATCGTGATTCTTTTTCTGTGAGGTAGAAGATAGGGCAATTTTCAAAAAAAAAAGATAGGGCAATATATCTCAATCTTTATGACAGAGACTATAGCTGAAATTGAGCATGTGACGTTTGTTACAAAATTTTCGACAGTCAATGACACTAATACAAGTCCAGGTGGCCAAACTCACTAGGAAAACCAAACAATGAATATTTATTTATCTTTCTTTAGTTTTGGAGCAGATTTGGGAAAACTTTACAATGAGATTATATATTGAAAACTGTACTATCTTTAGCTTTTTGGAAAAATATACTTATTTATAAGTGAGATGGCTAAACTATCCAATTTAATTATCTTAACATCTAAATTAACGATTTTAATGAAGATAATAAATAACTTTTGAACTGCATTAAAAAAAATGTTTTTCAAACAAATTCAACCACAGTAAATAATGGGAAATTTGGCTCTATAACAAAAAAAACAAAAATTCATCAAGTAACCAAATAAAACTATAGGCTATGATACACTCTATGTCGTTCGTATTCATTTTCGTGTTCTCTATTTCCACTAAAACCACAATTTCTTCTTTTTTCGAAACTAATAAACTAAAATCACAGTTTCTCCATTTTTGCATTGTTACATGTAGATATTATTTTGTTTGATTTCAAATTATTAACATCTCCTTCTCTCTTTATTTTCCAGTTTTGCTTCGACTATATATATTCCATAGTTATAGAAATTCTCTAAAGAAAAACATATTTAAAAGAAAAGAATCAAATGTTTGCTTTAAATTTAAACAAGTCCTAAAGCTTAAATTATCTGAGCAACAACAATCACTATAGAGAATGGAAGAATAGCAAATAAAAAAACATTATGATATTAGATTGAACTTATAACAAAAATAAATAATAAATATTGACTTAGTGGAAAACATTAAAAATATTGTATGAATAAGGAATATAATTCTTTTAACGAATATAAATTTGATTACAATGCCATTGTGTAAATTATTTTGTATTGAATTTTTGAGCTGAAAAAGTTAGACAAACCTAATAATACTTCAGTAAATTTATCTAATTGTTTTTAAAATACCAATACGTATTTATTTCAAACATATATCAATTTTAAATGTAGCGAAAATAAGGATTAAAATGTCTTACCAGTTATCAAAGAGTATTTTTAAAAAGAAAATAAAAGTTGTAGATTCAAAAGTCAAAAAATAAATACAGTATTTATCAATTTATATATTTATTTTGATCTTGAATTAGACTTCATATTGGATTTTATCGGCCTTCGACCATAGAAATACCTAGATATATGCAATGTTGTAGTAGTACATAAAAAAATTAAATAAAACATAGCTGGTGTGCTGGTGTTCATTGAAAAGTGACCAATCCACCAACAATAAACAATTCAGTTAATAATTAAATAAAACACAGTTTTTAAAGCTATTTAACTTGCAAATGTTTTTCTTTTGTAAGAGAAGGAAGATATGTTGTGAAGAGTAAAAGAGATTAAGTGGTTGGATGATCAACACCAACAATAATGAAAAACGTGTTGTTTATATGAATAATAATTCGATATCGGTGACTTCTCTTCAAAATAAGATGTATTATAGTTTGTTCCATCCTTTGGAACATCTATCCATGTCACAACAAAATTTTTAACCAAATAAGGTTAATATGTTGTAAACAAACTATAAAATTTAAAACAAGAAGAAGATAGAAAAAATAGTTGTGGCTAACAAATACAAAGCTGATAAGTATGAAAATTTACAAAAAAAAGAGTTCATTTGATTCGAGATGAAGATGCAAAATAAAAAATAAATAAAGAATGCAGTTTATCTAACTAGCAGGGATTTATCAAACCTTTGTCAAGAAAAAAAAAACTAACAGAGATTTATCAAATCTTTGTCAAAAAAAAACTAAGATTTTAGGCATGTTTACTATAATATCTAATTGTTGATATATATATTCTGTGCAAAATGTAATATTTTCACAGCATTATATATATACATGTATAAACGCTAATTTATATAATTATTGTATGATGAAGTGCATATTTATATATTAATAATAAATCATAACTAAAGTTAATAATTTTCAATCAAATAATAAACAATTCAGTTATTACACTTTCAAATTTTCATGCATATATTTAAACTTAAATTTCTTTTATAATAACTATGTAGAGACTACAATCAGATTGATATATATCCATATGATCTATACGTATTTTGTTTTCTGAAATACTGTTAAAAAATGTTCTAAATTATAAAAAATAACTAAACCATATCAATATTAGCAAAACCGGCGCGTAGCGCCGGCAAACCCCTAGTTATAAATATTTTTATGTTTTTGATATGTAATATATTTTGTCTCTTTAATAATCAATCTATCTTTAGAATATTTGGTGTAAATCTTTTTTATTTAATGTAATTAGATTGAGTAATATCTTAAAAAAGAGAAAACTAAGCATATACTTTTACTATTTATAGATTGATGTCTATTGAAATGATGTTTGTTGGCCATTCCTTTCGATCACTTCCATTTATAAAAGAATCCAATAATATATTCACCATGTTGTGTATTTCTTGTTGAATATATATTATATTAGATTAATTTTTATTACAGTTATCTTACATATATTGTTGTTGTTTTTAATTGAAGTCACGTTTTAGAACAACTTACTACAAAAAAACTGTAGACTATTTAAAAATTGACATATATATATTCAAAAACTAAAGTTTCCCAAAATTCGTACTCTTTCATATTGGGATACTTCAAAAATAAAAAAAATTCATAGTCCTTTGTGGTGGAATAGAGCTGAGATAACCGGTGTCTGCAAAGGAGAAAAGAAAAGATGAATGTTGTACCTAAGGAAACGAGTGAGGTTATAACACAAAGTATTGGGATTACCAACTTGTTACCTGAGACTGCACTTATGTTTACTCTTTGATGCAAT
The DNA here is from genome assembly GCA_905132765.1 of Moricandia arvensis. Lineage (NCBI taxonomy): Eukaryota > Viridiplantae > Streptophyta > Magnoliopsida > Brassicales > Brassicaceae > Moricandia > Moricandia arvensis. The sequence continues at coordinate 20,809 of CAJHQP010009803.1, forward strand.
CCTGATCAGCTTGATCAATTTCCAACTCAAGATATGGAACCCAAAGAATGAAAGAGCTAACATATTGATCAATGTTTGGTTTGATGGACAATTTTAAGGTCTAGTTGGGATGATCTATGAAGTTTTAGATAGAGAGACACTACAAGAAAACAACAATAT
>CAJHQP010009804.1:0-20963 GCA_905132765.1 Moricandia arvensis
GATTCAGTAAGGGTCTTTGTGTGCTTTACTCTGGTCTTCCCAATCAGTGTTGTAGCCTACTGGGAAAGCTCCACAAGGTAACCCAGTAATTGTCCCGAACTCTTGGAGCCCGAACCTGATGGGATCACTTCCGAAAACAGACTATAGTGTGTGTCTGTCTTCACAAACTAGTTGTCTAGATAGTAATGCGTGTATTAGTTTGGCAGGAAACATGACACTGACGAAGCTGGGAGGTCGAATAATTTTTCGAAGCAAGAGTCTTTGATATACTGCAATTCCTCAGAATCACGTAGCACATGCTTGATGAAAGCTAGAAGGTCTGACTTTGAGTAAATGTTAAGGCGTCCCTTCGGAAACCTGTCGGTTGCGAAGAGCCTCAGTGGGAGACGGTTGTCAGGTTGATTCTTCCCTGAATATAAAAGAAATTTGCAAAATAAAAAATCACATCCAAAAAAAAAGATAGCGAAAAGAGTGAAACAAAAGAGGTAAAAGACAAGATTGGCAAAAGAAAAAGAGTGAAACGAAAGAGGTAAAAGACAGGATTGGAAAAAACGAGATAAGATTGGAAAAAATACAAGAACTTCAATAAAAAAAAAGATTCACGGATACAAATATTTTGACAATGGCCGATAGATCCAAAAAAAGCCAGGGGATCTCTGGTTTAACGAAAACGCAACAATACACTTCAAATCAAAGGTTAAAAGTTCGTTTTTTTGGATGAGAATCGAAGAATCTATGACAAAAATAACCTTCGACCATGTTGAAACTAACCTCGCATGGCTTGAAGTAGAAGAGGAGTGAAGAGTGCTCTAGACGATTACAATGAGACAGATTCGAGATTGTATTTCAAATCTTTTGATTTTGGGATGAGGAAAAGAAAATTATCGCCGATTGATTTGGGGTTAGGGTTTAAAGCAGAAGAAGAGTAAAGGTGAACTCGGTGTGGGTGGGGGGGGGTCCGGTTAACATAAAAATCACCGGTTTGCTTTTTTTCTTTCTTTTCATAATGGAGGATATAAACGACAATTGTGGATGGATAATGGTTGGCACATGTGGAATGTGCCTTAGAAGTTAATCTAAAGATAAAAAGTAACTTAGGAAGTAAATGTATTTTCTGACGTAAGTCATTAGTCTACATTGACTAATTAACTACTTCATGAGTGCGTCTGTTGTTGGAGCATGTCTTTATCAATATGTTACATGATGTAGCAAAAACAGTTACAAAACCCCGACGCACAGATCTTATATTTGTATTGGGATAAAACCAACACGATTTCGACATAAATAATTAATTACGTTTAGATATATCACATATTCATCACTTGTTTACTATAATCAAATAGTATATATTACATATAGTTGGGGAAAAGTATCAAAGCATCATGATTGAGCGGGAAGATATTTGTAGCGATTTTGTTTACAGTGAACCAAAATTAAATCAGAAACTAAAAACGAATAATATTGAGAAAAACTTCACTTTTAGGTTAACGCGTTCCATCTCCGGCAACACTTTTTTCTTTTTTTTTTGTATTTTGAGATAAACAAATAAATAGAACAGTTGCTCTGCGTGTTAAAAATTGTGGAGATAACACATGACGTCACAGTGAAGGGTTTCTGTTGTTTCAGACCAAATCCATATTTGTTGGCAGATGTGGACGCTAATTTGACTGTTTCATAACCTATTTATTATAGATAATAAAATATAAATGCCACAATGTTATAAATTAGGGTCGATGTGTTGTAGAAGAAAAAGTCAAAAAGATTGTGTTTATTTGTTTGGTGATACCAGATAATAGACATAAGTGTCCCATATTAATAATTGAAAATGATCATAATCAATATATAAGAAAGATAAACTAATTCACTTATTAACAATTGATTTTAAATTAGAAATTTATATATTTTAACATTGTTTCAGAGCCTTATCTATACAGTTTAACAGGTTCACATCGATTTAGCTTAAAGTTGGCCATCGATCATTGTCCGAACATTTGAGTTTGATGTTCAAATAATCATCATTTCGAAAATGTGTATTAAACACAAAGTGTCTTACATTGATAATTGGAAGAGATTCTAATCAATATATAAAATAGATGAATCAATTCATTTATCACTAATTAATTTTTAAGTTAAAAGTTTATCTAACTTAACATCAGACTTCGCTTAATTTGTAGACTTCTGACCGTCTGAAATGTTTTTTTGTTCGATTCCATTAATTTCTTTTGTATTAGTTTACGACTGTTATGTAGTGTTGTCTTATTTTCAAATATTTTCATCTAACTTAGCTACACAATTATATAAGTTTCTTCTAGTATACAAAGATCAGTGTAAATCAATTTGTTAGGGAATCCATAGCTATAAATTTGGATCAACGATGAAGTGAATATCATGTGCAAGATAAATGATTGGTAAAATAAAACAAACATCAACCAATAATTATTCTAACAGATTTCAGTTATGTAAAAATCCACCATAACCAATAAACAAATGCAACAAAAATACCAATCGATCTGAAAAATCATAAACTTTCTGATACTTGTTTTTGATACCTGTTCTTATCAAAAATAACAAATAATCAGTTTTTCGTTAGTGTAATAATGAAAATTTAAGAATTAAGATTGTAGGACCATGATTTCTATGATATGGCAAACTGAATAATTTGTTTATATAATGATAAAAAACAGAAATAAAATACACAATACTTAATACCAAAATATGATGAACAAAGAATGATTTCGTGTGGAGGCGAGACACTCTTTCCTTAATTCTTAAATTGCCCGCAGTGTGACAGTGTTTGCGCAATCAGAATCCAGGATACAACCACACTTCGACTATTCCTGCATCACTCAGAATAGAAGCTAACGAACCTACTTTTGTGTTGTACTCTCAGACACAAAATAAAAAAAAATACTAGCATAACTATTCTAAGTGGGAGAATTGTTTCTTTTCTTTGTTCTTGGATATGTGTTCTTTTTCTATAATGCTAACAAGCCTTTATATAGAAATTAATGAGAAGCACAAGTTACATTTCAACATAAAAATGAAACTTCCATGGTGCACTAATGGAGACATCAATTCTTGTCAATTATTATGTAAATTTATTTTACATTTTGACCAAGAAATTAAGAGTAAAATTATTATTGTTTGACCAATTCAAACAAATAATATATTTTAAAATGGATTTCTTTTTTATATTTTATCAATATAAAAGATCAACATATATTTGGTTTATAAGATTAAACCCTAAATCCAATCAAATATTCAATGTATGTATTTGCTACTTTGTACAAATTTCTCAAATAACACACATTGGACCTCCATTTCTCATTCAATAAACCTCATTTTTGACATATGGATATATTATTCATCATGTTCAAAAATAGTTCCAACAATCCCCCACATGAATAGAAATGACTCTAAACACTAGACGACTCGATAGACTTGACCTCCTAGATAAGACTCGACAAAGACTCAACTAAGGACTTTTGAGAGTACAAACGAAAAATTCACTGCATGATGAGTTGGTAGCATTTTCAGCCTTGAACCAGTCATTGTTAATAGCTATCGGATTTACTCGGCCAGGTGGTGAACATGATGTCTTGAACCACCCGGGCTTTGATGTAAACCTAGACAATAACTATAACACAGTTTCATTCTCTCACAAAACTAGGTTCTCTGTTGTGTTCATTTTGGTCGTGAACAGTCCTGGTTAATCATGAGTGAACTTGGAGAATATAGCCTTTCTTTCATTCTCCTAGAAACGGCCCCATTTCACACTCACAAGGTGATTTGCCATTAGTTTTGTTTAGAGGAGTATCATGTACTACTCCATTCATATCTCAAAATAATGGACACAAATCATTAAAAGCAAATGCTTATCATCTATTCCTTACATGTAGCACTGTTTAATCATCCTAGGAACTGAGTATAGACCGAAGTCTTACAGTGCTTTGGGCAGATTTAGTTTGACTTAGTTGTCTCCTTGAACCTATTTCTTGGGATCTCCAGTCATTTAGGTAGAGTTACTGCCAAACCTCATCTTAATTCACAGGCATTAACCCATTCCTCTTGATGATATAACAATATGATCTCATGACACACCTTTAATATAAGGATCCTAGGTTGTCATCATAATGAACATAATCTCTTGAGATTAGTAGATATCAATTGTTTAATGATTTTTGTCATCTTCTTTCAAGATACAATTAACCATTATATACAAACTCAATGCATGGCACTAGTTTTTTTTTTAAATTATATTGTAATAATTATCACTAAGTTCATGTGGCATCTTGCCAATGACTTTATGGTAAGCAAAGTTTCCCCCACATTTCTTAAGATAACTCAAAATATGCATATTTTCATTTAGCATCTCTTAAGAGTTTAGAAAAAGTGTTCTACAACTCTTTTAGATTTAAATGAACAAAATGAAATTTCAAAAGTATTACAACTTTTTTTTCAGTCTTAGAAATTCACATTTTATATACAACTATTTTCATAGTTCTCTCAAGTCGATTTATAAATCCAACTTGTATTTTTTTTTTTTGAATTTCTTTCAAAAAATATTATTTGCTTTGTAGGCAAATATACATATCATTACAAGATATAATTTGTGGCATCAAATCCACTACTCTCTTTGGTTATTTTCAACCATATTGAATTTAGAAACTACAATATACATGTCAGTTTCAGTCATATTAATATGATATTTCTCATTTTTTCTCATAGTCAATCTTTATACGACTTGCATTAAAGCATTGACGAAATACGAATGTTTTGATCATTATCAACAACATTATATTATCTATGGCAAATGATTCATATGTGGTAGACCTCTCCCAAACTTAATTTGAGGGCGTCGACTCACGAATCCATTTTCATCAATAACATTTGATCTCATAAGATCAAAATGTTTATAATATTTTTTTTATATTACTTAAACTCGATTCACCACTGGATTACTACCAAAACTCCACCGATCAATTTACTGGTGTTATCTCCATCAGCTATAAAACATTTATTTATAACATTGCAGAAAAAAAAATATTATTAGTGCAAATTCATAAATGAATTAATGACATTTGACCATAAATAAATTTGTAACATGGTCAATTAATTTCTCATAAATAAAACGTAACTGCAAACGTAAGCCATAAAATTAAAACATGAGTTTTAAGAAACCAATAAATCAGTCAAAGTAATAACACATATATTTGACTAATAACAATTTCTTTTAATTACTTTTCTAGGCAGTTAAATAGCATTCTTCCAAAAGATGAAATAATTTGGATCAACGATGAAGTGAATATCATGTGCAAGATAAATGATTGGTAAAATAAAACAAACATCAACCAATAATTATTCTAACAGATTTCAGTTACGTAAAAATCCACCATAACCAATAAACAAATGCAACAAAAATACCAATCGATCTGAAAAATCATAACAACTTTCTGATACTTGTTTTTGATACCTGTTCTTATCAAAAAATAACAAATAATCAGTTTTTCGTTAGTGTAATAACGAAAATTTAAGAATTAAGATTGTAGTACCATGATTTCTATGATATGGCAAACTGAATAATTTGTTTATATAATGATAAAAACAGAAATAAAATACACAATACTTAATACCAAAATATGATGAACAAAGAATGATTTCGTGTGGAGGCGAGACACTCTTTCCTTAATTCTTAAATTGCCCGCAGTGTGACGGTGTTTGCGCAATCAGAATCCCAGGATACAACCACACTTCGACTATTCCTGCATCACTCAGAATAGAAGCTAACGAACCTATTTTTTGTTGTACTCTCAGACACAAAATAAAAAAAACACTAGCATAACTATTCTAAGTGGGAGAATTGTTTTCTTTTCTTTGTTCTTGGATATGTGTTCTTTTTCTATAATGCTAACAAGCCTTTATATAGAAAATTAATGAGAAGCACAAGTTACATTTTCAACATAAAAATGAAACTTCCATGGTGCACTAATGGAGACATCAATTCTTGTCAATTATTATGTGAATTTATTTCACATTTTGACCAAGAAATTAAGAGTAAAATTATTATTGTTTGACCAATTCAAAAAAATAATATATTTTAAAATGGATTTCTTTTTTTTATATTTTTATCAATATAAAAGATCAACATATATTTGGTTTATAAGATTAAACCTTAAATCCAATCAAATATCCAATGTATGTATTTGCTACTTTATACAAATTTCTCAAATCACACACATTGGACCTCCATTTCTCATTCAAATAAAACTCATTTTTGACATATGGATATATTATTCATCATGTTCAAAAATAGTTCCAACAGAGCTCAGTGTAAATCGATTTTGATAAAAAATCCATAGCTATCTGCGTTGAGAGCCGTACTGGTGCGACCCTGGATCAGCTTAAACTCAAGTTTTGGAAGTCAGTCCATGTACCAGAAAAGGCAATGGGTCACAGGACGACCTAATGGGCTTATTGGAGAGCTTATTGGCATTATTCATGAGGTATTGGACCGAGAGAAGGCTATGGACCTCTATGAGGCCTTTATAAAGATAGGAGTGAGTATGTACCAACATGGACGTCTGGTATGCAACCTTATTGACCAGGAAATGGGTGAAAGAAAGCTGGTTGGAGAGGAAATGAAATGGGTGATCTGGTATGATCGAGAAATGGACTGGTTAAATCGACATGGCCGAGAAATGAGTTGAAAATGGAAGATGAAGAACCAGAGGTGCAATTGGATTATCAGGAGCATTTTCATCATCAAAATGAGCTTAATGAGGCACTTGGTCGGACCAGAAACAAGATGGATCGAGCCCAAGCAAGAGTTGTTCGAAAATGGCCTTTATCGGCCCAAAAAGTGGAAAGACAAGCCAGCTTGGATTATGACTGGCCCAAGGAGATTAGGCACGCCTAATATGGTTTATTTACAGTTTATTTATGATTTAATTAAGTGTAAACCAATTAGGATTAAGTTTGGTTATCTTAAACCAATTAGCAATAGAATTAGGATATGGTTTTCACTAAACCGACTTGGTTTTGGTTTAGGGTTTTTTTAGCTTAGGATTTCGTTTTCTTCTTTCTTATTTATGTAACCACGAGCCTCCATGTAAACAATGAACCATTATTCAATAAAATTAAGCTTTGGCTCAACCTATCGTCTCTGTGGAGACTTTGTCTCTTTGTTCACTTAGGTGGACGTGTTTTATATCACTAAGGAAGAGTGATCTTCTGTGATCCATCCTAGACACTAAGCAGGGTTATCCTGTGTCTCAGGAGCAGCAAAACAACCTTTGAGCAGTCCATAACTCTAAGGTAAAGTCCATCATCATCATCAATCATCCACCCACGCCCCCTTCAAGTGATCCAGGGAGAGACAACCATTCCACGGCCGTACCACGTACATTGTTCACTATGAATCAGTTTAAGCCAAACCTTATGTTCAAAATTTTTTTTTTAAAAATCTTTTTTTTTGGGAGGGAGGGGGGGGGGGGGGGGGGGGGGGGGTTATTGAATAGTTTATTATTAAATTTTACCAGCTTTAGATTCAAGTATTTTTTTTGGATTACAGTGCCATTTCTATGAAATATATTCACATAACAAAACAAGCTTTGCAACTTCAATTTTCTCTCTCTCACACACGAAATCTACTTATTTATCTAGGTTTATGAAAAAATTGATTCTGAATGGTAAAATTACTATTATAATTGAATTAAAGAATGTAATCATATATAATTTGCAGTAAAAAATTATGTGGTAGAAACTGTAAATTTAAATAGTATGTTTATTGTAATATATGAATTACTGTACTCTAAAGATAATTGACTGGTAATATTTTTGATGTATAAGTTGAAGTATGTATATCTAAAAGATATACTATAAATATAATAACAATAATCATCATAAATTTAATAAAATATATTATGCTCTCATATGTATAAACAGTTTATGTATATAAAATTTTGAATCACCAAACAAAATTCATAATTGAAATAATAAGAATTTTTTTTTTTAAATAATTAAAATAAAACTAAACGATTTCGCAAAAAATATTTGACTAAGAAGTAGATAGTTACATCAAGTTATTATTGAAATTTCAATAATTAATAAAATTATAAATGTACATAACTACAAATTATTAAAAAATAGTTTGTTTTAAATAATCAAAGGAGTACATTGTAGAAGACCAAAAGAAATACTAACTCAAATTTTAACACATGGCATTCTTTTTATGTCGAGTAACACTTGAATTATCAATTTTACTAAAAGGATAACTCAAAATTGTAATGATATCATACATACAACTCAAACTGACGAGAATATAAAATTGGAAGAAGTATTATTGACTTTCATAAAAATAAGTTACAATACCCCTAATTTATATAATGAATGTTCTAATCTATTTTTCTAAACTAATATGGAATAATATATATATATATATATATATATATATATATATATAATATATATATATATGTGTGTGTGTAGATAATGATAAATTCTATTTTAATATATTTATGTATATCCTAATATTGACCATTGGATTTGTGTCGATCTTAATATCCTCTCTCAGCTCATACGTGGTAATACGTGTGAGATTGAAACATCTTCAAATATAGTACTAGAAATAACTCAAAGGCTTGGGATTTGTAACATCGAGCTAGCTCTTCTTGACAGTAGTTGTAGAGGTAGAAAATTGCTTGTTTTGGTTCATGAAATACATAGCGTGAGTAGTAGAAGTTGAAATAAGCATTATTCCACAAAGATGATCTAATTTTTTGTTTGAATGTTTGTTTGTTTTATCCATTTTACAATGAGATAATTATCAGCTGTCCAATTTTCATGGTAACGTGAATCGTCTGCTGGTTTAAATAGACTGTTGTTTAGAATTTTGATATTTTTTTTTGTGAGCTAATAACAATACGAAAGTTGATGATGAATGAATGTTTGAATTGTTGAATGAATTTTCCTTGCTTAAAATCGAGAAACAAAGAAATAGAGAATAAAACACAAAGGAATAGAGAATAGAATTGTTGGCCTGCGATTTATTAGAACAAAGAAATTTTAAAATAGTCGTGAAGATTTTATTTTTGTGTTAGACTGACACAATGACAAATTGATGAAAATATAATAATTGGAAATAATATTATCGACTCTCATAAGAAATACGTTACAATATATGGTGAATATATATATATATATATATATTGATAATGATAAATTCATTCTAAGATATTGATATATATCTTAATATTGACCATTGGATTTGGATCAATCTTCTAGATCTTTAATACAAGCATTAACTCAATTTTTTTTTTAAAAAAAAACATGCATAGTGACATTTTTAAGTTATACTCGTAACTCAACTTTAATCAAGTGTAATACGTAATCGGATATAGTTTCGATTGTAACACGTAGAAATGATGGAGCAAACATATGACCACTGAGCAGTAAATACAAAATTAGTATACATTAAAAAGAAGAGAAAAGAAGAACAGAATGTCTCATGCATTCCAGTGCATATATACATGAGACTACATTCATCACGGAAGACGTAAACAGTATTTCACAAAAAACAAAAGACGTAAAAGTACTGTGACTAGGGATGGGCACAAGCTGAATATTTAGTGTTTTCGGTATACTTAATACTCGGTTTTGTTTGTACAAATAGTAAAATTGTGAATTTGTATTTGGTTCACTAAAAATAAGTACTTGCAGTTTCAAGTACTTGCTAAAAATTAACAGACTAACAAATTATTTCTATTGTTTTATTATTATTACTTATAAATTACTTGATAACTATTGATAAATTATTTGATATATCTTTGAAATTTAGAGGTAACTATATTTATTATATATAAATAATATGTCATAGTTTTTTCATGTATTTTAGCCAATTCGGAAAATATAATATACAAATAAGAGAAAATTTCAAGATACTTATATAAATATACAACTTATGTTTGATTCACTTATGAAAATGAAAATATAAACGAATTATTTTACTATGATTTAGAAAAATATGTGTTTGTTCATTAACAAAAATTAGTAACAGATCAAATAAAGGCAAGTAACTAATTATTTTAATATTTGATACAAATATTTGTCTTGTACTTGCAAGTAATTTAAATAAACTACTTGATACACGACTTGGTCAGAACAAGTATTCAATTTTAAAGATCAATAGAGCTCGATCTGTGCGTCCGCGCACATGTTGATATATATATATATATATATATATATATATATATTAATTTATGTTTTATGTGACCATTATATATTTTATATGTGTTACTATTTTGTAATGAAATTATATCGTGGATATTAATTTTTAGTTATTTTTATAATGTTTATGGACGTTTCATTGTAAGTGTTTTATATTTTAAAATTTTCATCATATAATGACTTGCACATTATTATATTTACAAATCATGTTGCATGATATAAATGTGAGCATTTAAATTACGTGTATATAAATGGAAGATGTATCATATATTTCTCATAATTTATTTATCATATTGAAATGTTTATTGTTTAGTAAATAATAAAATTTATATATGTAAAATGAGATATACTTAATAAAAATCTCATTAGATTTAAAATGTTTTTAATACTGCTATTAATATTTGTAAACATACTCATTTTTAATATTGACATCCATGTTTCCAGTTATACAATCTCCAATTATACTTCAGTTTTAATAATATAGATGTACCGATCAAATAGTGAATAAGAGGCAAATAAAGAGTAATTGTAGCCATTCATTAAATGCAATACATAATTTTTAATTAACTAATGAAATAGATACAAAATATTTAATAAACTAAGTAATATATAATAAAAAATGAGACAAGTAAAATATAATAAGTAACGAGATAAGTAATTAAAAATAAAATAAGTCACACTTGTTTTAAATCTCGTGTCTTTGTAGAGGTTGATCTCGAACTAGGTTAGATGAGAGAGAGATAGTCGGCTAGGTTAGGTATGAATGTGTGTGTAAGACTTGTTCTTATTGTATTGCTTGTATATAACTTAAGTACATAAGGCCACATATATATATATATGGGCATATGGCCGACTCCCACATCTTATACTCGATGTGGGACAAGTTTACAAAGGGAAAAACTCGGCCAAGATAAATGGAAAGATAGGCTTGACGAGAAAATGGAAAAGTCTTGGTCGGTTGGATAAGGCTGGCCCATCCGTGAATCATATGGGTCAATGGTCCAAGTATCGACCAAGAAGATAAAGCCCAATTATGTGCATTCCAAAACCATAAGGTTTACAACAACACTTTATTTGTACTTTTTGCGAGTAATTATTACTTGAGTTGATTGTAAAAAGAATTTGTTTTTCAAACCAAACCGAATCAAGTATTGAATACAAACCGGATATTAAGAATTCGTGTCAAGGCCTAACTGAGATCCTATATTATAATAGACATATAAAGTTGCGAAAAAGAACAGAAATAGACATATGAAACTTCAACGGACTATACTTCTATTGTGAACATAACACGTGTACATGTGTCACACAATCGTTCGACCTCATGCTCCATGAAATCTCTTGACTGCATCTGAACTAAGAGGCCTATATATGTCTACTAAAAGAATCATATATACAACTTGCTTGGCTCTTCGAATCCCATTGTTGCTCTTAAAAAATTGTTATACTATCAGAATTGCTAAGTAAGTAATTAAATAATTAAGTATTTGAATGAAGTCTTTGTCTCTTTGTAAGTTTAGAGGAAGACACGTGACAGCATGTAAACTCGCAGGAGAAGCAGCTAATGAATCTAGCTTCCTTTGTCATGGGAACTTGAGTTTCTCCTGGATCAACACGACAACAGTTTAAAATATTCAGAAAATATGTATAAAACGAAAGCTAATAATTACTTTTAGTTTTCGAAGTAACCATCAAATTTGTTCGTGTCATATGGTTAGAAAAATTTGTCGAACACCATATTCTCATAATTCTGGTGTAAATCTCTTCTCTATATAAAAATCAATGAACTTATAAACCGTTAGCTCACATGGTTGGGTTTATGTGTTTTAAATCTCAGCTGAATTAAAAATTGGACACCGTAATTTGTTTTAGACGATGGAAAGATGATTTAACTTACATATGATCTACCTTCGAAGGATATGTCAAAAACCGATAGAGGTTGTGTAAGGTATTTTTGTGTATATAGGAGGCAAAGTACATATACAAAGTGTACAACATTAAATCTAAGTACAAACTAATAGGTCATTATATGGGCCTCATAAACCCAATATCTCCGCTCAAGGTGGAGTGTGGAGATCATAAACACCCAACTTAAACTTTTTTTTTTGAAATTCTTTGTGTCTTAAAGCCTTTGTCATAATGTCTGCGACCTGAGACTTAGTGGAAACATGTTTCGCGTCTATGACTCCACGAGTGATTTCATTACGAATAAAATGACAATCCATACCGACATGTTTCGTACGAGCATGATAAATTGGATTTTCTGCAAGATTGATCGCAGAGAGGCTATCGCAATGCAGAACAATAGGAGCAGAGCGGTCGATACCGAACGTCGGGAGTAAGTCGCGTATCCAAAGTAATTCACTATCCGTGTCAGCCATAGCTCGATATTCGGCTTCAGCTGAAGAACGCGAGACTTTGTCTTGTTTAGTCGTTTTCCAGGACATAGGAGAACCATCCAATTGGATGAACCAGCTGCTTAGTGATGTCGGTGATAGGACAAGCGCCCCAATCTGCATCGCACCATGCTATGAGTTTAAGTTTAGTGTTGGCGCGAAGGAGAATGCCTTGACCGGGGCTGTTTTTCAGGTACCGCACTACACGCATTGCCGCTTCGAATGATCGGCCATTGGATTGCTCATGAGTTATGAGAGTATGTGAATGGCATAAGAGAGTTCTGGGCACGTAGTGCTGAGATATATCATCTTCCGACGATATAAAGATATGAAGTAGAATTGCCGAGAAGAGGGCCTTCCAAACGAGCTAGAATGTGGTTTGCTCGAGAGGAAAAGACACTGGCTCGACTACCAGTAGGCCTGTATCATAGATAATATCCATGGCGTACTTGCATTGGTAAAGATACATCCTAGAAGGATTTCTAGCGACCTCAATTCCTAGAAAATACCGTATCTCCGAGATTTTTCATGTGGAAACATTAGCTTAGATAATATTTAAAATCAGAGATGGCTGCAACTGGTTACCCTTGATTATCAAATCGTCGACATATACGAGGACCTGAAGCGTGGTATATTCCGTGCGGTAGACAAAGAGCGAATAATCAGTTGTTCTATTAAAACCCATAATCAGGAAGAGTTGATGTTAACTTTGCAAAACCAGCAGCATGAAGCTTGTTTCAAGCCGTAGAGTGTAATCTACACAACTTTGATTTGTCATTAGTTCTGAAACCCAGAGGTAGCTGCATATATGCTTCTTCATCTAGATAAACTTGTAGAAAAGCATTATGCACATCCATTTGACGGACTTCCCAATCATGAGAGACTACCTCCTGAAGGAATGCTCGTATGGTGACCATCTTAGCAATCGGAGCAAATGTTTTATTGTAGTCAACATGTTCTGTCTGGTTATTTCCAAGAACAACAAGTCGCGCTTCGTAACGTGAAATAGTCCAGTCAGCATTAAATTTAAGTCTTAAAACTCATTTACAACCTAGCTGTCTTTCATGGTGGTAGTGTCTCGACTGTGCAAGTTTCATTTGCTTCACATTTTGTAATTTCATAATTTCATCTGTCACAGAAAGCCTCCAATTCTCATCAAGAAACGCGACCTTGTAGCTAGTAGGTTCATTAGCACAAGTGATTGCTAGAACATGCGCTTGATATGTACTTGAAAACTGAGAACTAGAGACATAGTTATCCAAAGGATATGGAGTTGCAGAGAGATACGACAAGTAGTAATGTTGTGACGAAATCATCAATTTTCGTGGGTGATTTCTTTGAGCGATGACCTCGACCCATAATTTCAATGTCTGGTGGAGAAACATGTATTTGAGGACCAGTATCTCCAACAACAGATGAAGACGCAGTAGGTAAAATCTCTGCTGGTGTATTAATAACTTGGGGCTGAGGCAAATGTGATTCATCTGCAGTAGTATCATGGATAGGGACTGTAATAGTTTCAGAAACAGGAATTGCAGGTGTGTCAATAGTATCAACTGCAGGAATTTCAGTGAGAGAAAATTTTGGAAAGTTGATAATCATAGTTGGTTCATCTCTAATTGGTCCATTTTTATTATCATCATCCCGAGACAAAGGACTCGAGAAATCTGACATAGAAGCATGCGAAGATGATGGGACGAGTTGAGCAAAGGAAACTCAGTTTCATTGAAAATAACATCGCGGGAAACAGTGACAATGACTGTATCAAGATTGTAAACTCTCCATCCTTTTTTGCTGAATGGATAGCCTATGAAGACCGAGCAATGACCACATGATGTGAAATTATCACCGCCATGCTTCTGGTTGTGAACGTAACATAGACAGTCGAACACTCATAGATGAGTCAGAGGAGGTGGTCTGTTGTAAAAAAGTTCGAAGGGTGTTCTTCCACCGAGAAGCTTAGTAGGAGTTGGTTAATTAAATAACCAGCAACAAGAGTGCAGTAGCCTCATAACTCAACAAGTAGATTAGCTTGAAAAATTAAAGCTCGAGCTGTGTTAAGAATGTGACGATGTTTCCGTTCTACTCTCCCATTTATTTGTGAAGTCCAAACACATGAGGTCTAATGAACTATTCCTTTTTCTGCAAAAAAAAATCAGTGAGATAATGAACTTAGAACCACTGTTGTTTCGTATCGTCTCGACACGAGTCGAGAATTTTCTTTCCACCAGAGCCAAGAAAAATCTTAAGATGAGTAGGAGCTTCTTTCTTATTCGGGAGCAAGTATATCCATACGACACGAGAATAAGCATCAAGAATCGTGAGGAAATAAGTAAAACCACATAAAGACTAAGTGCGATAAGGACCCATAGATTCGAATGGATTAATTCAAATGCAAAACTTATCTTATTAAAACTTGATGGAAAAGATTCTCGTGTTTGCTTTGCACGAATACAAATATCGCAAGTTTTAGAATAAAAAACTGAACTACTTAAATCAGAAAGCTTCAACATCTCCAAAGCTTTAGAGGAAGGATGGCCCAACAGACAATGCCAGACATCCGCAGGTGCATCAGAGACGCCTCGAATCGAAACTACAAACTCCATTCCTCTAAAGAAATACAGCCCATTTTGCTGTCAGCCCACTCCAATCAGCATCGATGTGATGCGGTCCTGGAAAAGACACAACTTATCAATAAGTTGAAACAGACAACCACTATCTCTTGTAACTTGAGAAACCGTAATTAGATGACAATGAAGGCCATCCACAAAATAAACATCACTGAGACTAACAAAAGAGCCCAGCTGAACACGAACAGTCTTGGTCAAAGTACTAAATCGTCCGTCAGACAACTTTATAAGCATTGGTTGCATATCATAAATATCCATAAAAAAATCTAGTGAACCTGTCATGTGATTTTTAGCTCCAGAATCAACTATCCAAAATTCAAGGAATAGCTTACCCGAGAATCAATCAACCGGATTATGTTTGCGTTCACTAACATGTGAACAAGATTTTTCCACTGAGCATCGCTTAACCCACTGAGTCCTACACGATCTAATGCAGTTAATGCAGTCGTCGACGTCGAAGAAACTGCAACGTTTTTTACATGAGCTGAGGCAACAACTTTCCCTTTGACAAAGTTTGTAGGTGTGTTACGTATCCCTCTATTTGAGATACTTGTAACATCACAAGAAGAGGTATTACCTTGACGTTGTCTTTGCTTCTCTTCCCACAACTCATGATAACCAATCAGCCTAAAACAATTCTCAGTAACATGTCTGGTGGCGACCGCAGTTTGTGCACTGAACAGAAGTCACTTTGTTCTCGACGTTTTGAAAATAAGGTCTTGTGGTGGTCTGAACAGAGAAACTCACTCCATTTCAGAATTCATACACCCTAGCTGTTTTGATTCCTCGTCTTGGGTTAATGCGTTATATGCTTCATCAAGAGACGGCAGTGGAATCCAAGAAAGCAGAGCCGATTTAGTGGGACTGTACTCTGTTTCATCAAGGCCCATGAGGAATTTGTGAAGTTTATCTTCCTCTCTTTCTTTCCTAACTTCTTCCATTGTATTTTCTTGTTGGTAGTCAGCCATACTTTTCCACAACTGTGTCAGCTTGCTGTAGTATGCCTCTATGGCAAGGCTTCTATGACGACATGTTGGCAATTCGGTTTTGATTCTATGTACCCGCTGACCATTCTTGATGCCAAACCTTCGCTGAATATGAGTCCAGAGCTCATGAGCATCATCAGTGTGAGACATCGAAGTGGAGATGTTCTCATCGATAATCAGTTTCATCCATGAAACCACAAGAGCATTATTTGCAATCCAATCTTCATGATCAGGCGAAATCTCGACAGGTTGTGGTATGGACCCGTCAGCGAATCCAAAGTTCTTTCTTGCTTTCAAAGCCAATCAGAGATTGGTGGCCCACTCGTCGTAATTAGGTCCACGCAACAAAGGCTTTTAAATCAGCATACCCGGATTGTCACTAGAGCTCAAGTCGTATGGTGAGATTGTACGACGCTGTTGGAGAGGCGCATGATTGGATTGTGAGTTCGTTTCACTCACAATTTCATACTGAAAAAATTGCTCCCGCAGCGTATTTGAGATCACAGAAACGCAACATCTACCTTAGTGTAGTGAGATTACTGCTTGCTCTGATACCATGTCAGAAACCTATAGAAAGTGTGAAAGATATTCTTGTGTATTCATTGATAGGATGCACAATACATATACAAAATATACAAAGTATACAACGTTAAACCTAAGTACAACCTAATATGCCATTATATGGGCCTCATAAGACCAATATATATAAATAATTTTATCTAAAATGTGGTTCAATTACATTGGCTCGATATCCCTGCAGTTAACATATACACTGAGTACGCTCTATAATTGTCAAGTTCAAAATATCTATAAAGAAATAAACTGTACATGTTTATTTTGATGGACTAGTTTGAAAATCTATACATGAGAAATGGTTATCCAATAAAATTTTAGGCATGCAAACGTAAGTTGTTGTTTTTTTTGATTAACCTTGAAATATCCCAAACTCATGGAGAGGACCAAATTAATCTTCATGGGGAGGTGCAACCCACAGATAGACCCTCTTTCCGAATATTCAAATGAGCCTTTAAGCATGAGCCCATATTCGTGTTAGATGACCAGGATAATTGTGACTTAGTTTCGCGCAGCAGATAAATCAAACTTGAAACATATTAGCGTCCTAGTTCCGCCTCCTTACCACCCGACCACAATCACCTAGTCTACACACGTTGTTGACAAAATATTCATTTGTTTGTAAAACTATGTCAGAAAATATGACAACAATGAATAAAAAAGTTAAGTAAAGATATGAAAGATTTTGCGGTTTGGCTCTTGCGAAAGGGTCGGGCTATAGAGGTCTCACTGTCTTCTATGAACGAAGAAGAGACAGATTTATACATTTTATGGTAAACTAGATTTCATGTATTTGCACAAGTGATACGTGTAAGTTTTAAGGTGACATATATAAACACCTTACTATTCGTATAGTTTTAATAAACCGAACACAAAGTCATATTGAATTTACATTTTAAATATGTGTTGAAACTAGAGAGGATTGCTATATATAATAATGTGCATGGCGCATGGGATGTGTTCTCGTGGTCGTGGGAGAATAATAAACGTGAGGCTCAAACTCAGAGCAATATTCTCTATACAACCCCACCCCTTCGAACTTATTTTTCCATCTCTCTATAACAAATATTTAAATATATACTAATCTAGGGTGGCATGAATATATCTTTTCTTTATTAAAAAAAAAGCACGTCGACATGCATGTAAAATTGACTATCGATACGTTTTTTTTGAGAAATTACTAACAATACCATAAGTTAAGTATCACTTTGCAAAAATACCTTTAAGTAAAAATATATTAACATTTGAGTTTACACTTAGTGATTATTGTTTTGGATTTAGTGTTGAAGTGGTGGGGTTGAGTTACTAAATGTTTTATAAATATTTAGAAAAATAATTTAGTTTATTTTCATCATAATTTAAAGGTATTTTTGATGAACGCAAACAATTGACCATATGTAATTGTGTTCCAGGGGATAGGTTATCCGCCGGAATAATCTTTTAATTTATTGATTACTCTTTCTGCAAAGAAAGCTGGCAATCCTGAGATAAACCGTTCTTTCCAGAAAGGTTGGTTACAATCGTTTCTTTGAAATATGTTAGTTACAAAAATATCTTTATACCATTTAAAATCTCCTAATGTAGGACATCTTAAATTAGTTAGTATAATTTTTTTACTTTCTAATTCTTCTGCTGGATTACCAATAAAATGCATTGTCAAAGGATGAATTAGTACTTCTACTGCATTTTGATGTTCTACTTCTTCGAATAAACCATCTTTGTCTTCTTCTCTTTTTATTTCTACATGGTTAATTATTGAACTTTGAGTAACTATGTCTAGTGAATTATCCCACCAATATTTTAATGCTCCATTAAACTCAGTTATTAGCATAACACATTCTTGTTTTATCAGAATGACCTCTAGCTTTAAATACTATAGCGGTGATTCTCATTTCTTGAAATAAATTCATTATTTCATATTCTGAACGTCCATCAAAATTTTATTCATATATACATTCTCCAGTGTATACCTTATTAGAATATTTATGGTGTTCTTCAAATAATAGATCAGGTGGAGTATGTCGTGGGTAATAAGGTTTCTTAGATCGCATTATTTTATTTTTTATTCGATTAATCTCTTGAATATCTTTTTCTGACTGAGAGGATTCTTGAACAGATTCATTATCAATTTCGTCTATAATATTAATTCCTTATATTTATCTAGTTTGTCTAGTCTAGTTGCAATCGATTTTAAAATTTCATTCTCAGGAAATTTGACCTGCCTTGTTATAGGTTTAAAGATTGGAGTGGTTATAGGGGAAAATGGATGTTGAGTACTTTGATTAAACTGATTCAATTGATTGCTTTCATGGGTAATTATTTTATTGTCTATGTTGTTTACTTGTTTAGAAATTGTATATAATAATTGACTTTGGTAATTATTTTGTTGATATATTGATTTAATATCTTGTAAAATTATTGGGTCTTTGTCATCTTTATTGGCTTCTGTCTTAAAAGTTGTGGCTATTATTTGTCGATTTGAAGTATTTATTTTAGATCTCTTAGTGGTGGATGAATCGATTTAATATTATTTCCATCTACTTGTTTCCATATTTGAATTAAAGATGAACTTGTATTAAATTTTTTAAATGGATACTCAATACTACATGCAATTGAATATGTTTCAAACCATATAAAAATGAAATATTTATTTCTTTTAGTATCATGCAATTATACCATTTTTCTCTAAATTCAATAGTTTGTTGTTTAGAAAATGTTCTAAAATACTAATTACGTTTTTCTTCATTTTCTTTTGAGTAAAATTCTTCTTTGATATATTTCTTATTAATTTCATATTCTTTTGTTATGACATTTACAGATTTAAAATCTGATGGTGTTGGAGAAGTTGGATACATATTTTGTTTTGGTTCAGCTATAGGCGCTTTAAATTTAATTGAGTTATCTTGTTTAATATTTTGGTTTATACTTTTTGTTTTTGAGAATCTGCACTAGAGTTACCGGTGCGATATTCAGACAATGAAGCTCTTGAATGATATGAAGTATTTTTTGGTGGAAGTGGTTCTCTAAATGACTCAAGTTGTAATATTATTTTCCCATTTCTCTGTTCAATTATTTTTGAAATATTTATTTTGCTCAAAATTTTTAGGTGGTTGAGTTATATCAATTTTCCATTGATCCAGAATAGTTATTTCATCTCATTTTAATTGTTTAAGAGTAAATGGTATCAGAGCCAAAGATCTTTCTTATTAAAAAGAATTTTCAATAAACCAATACAATTTAGTTGCATAGTGTTCTTTAAAAAGTTTTTTAAAACAAGACTTTTGTGAACCTATACTATTTTAAACACTTCTAGATAGATCCTTACTTTCTACCGAAACATTGTGTATGTAGGTGTTCCAGACAGCAAGACCTTAGAGAGGGCAGTAAGACCGTTGGCAACCGCAGTTGTGTCATCGTAGAATCGGTTAGTATCATTCTAGTATGAGCTTAATATTAGTATAAATCATGGCGTCTTCATTTGGGAAACTCTTTAAACCAAAACATGCATCAACTTCTGCATCGTATGCAACAATTAATTCAAGAGAAATTGTTTTGAAAATAAATTCGTTTAATCAAGAAATAACAACAGACCATCTACCTCGTGTCAACCGAGAACATATATATCAAATTAGAATTTTTGATTTCTAAACAGCTTATTCAATAAAAAAATATGAGCAAACTTGATCTCTTCAAAATGAATTTGAAGAAATTAAATTATTATATTCTCTCGCTTTAGACAAGTATAGAAAAAAAGGATTTAATTACATCCATTTGGTTTAATATAAATTGCTATAAACCTTTATCAAGAAAATTCTCCAATACTTATGCTATTAAGAAATAAAACTCTATTAAAATTTGAAGATTCTCTTCTCGAGCAGTACAATCCAATTTATATAATGGAGGCAGTCTATTTTAATTGTGCACCTAATTTTTAAGTAATCCTTCATGATTCAACTATACTCAATACTTTAACATTAAATGTTCATTTACCAGAAATTAAATTCCAAAATGAAAGACATGGATATTTATTGCTCTATAGAATTTATTTTAAGCAATCAACTTCTCAATTTAACCCAAAATGTTTACTACTTAAGATGACAAAGGAGAAACAACAATTTTAGATGTTCATAGTAAAGATACTCAACTTCTACATA
>CAJHQP010009805.1:0-20951 GCA_905132765.1 Moricandia arvensis
CTTGCCGAGGTAGAGTCCATGTGTCCTTAATTTGATCGATACTCCCAAGGTAATGCCCACAGTTTTATTTTATGCAAAGAAATGAAATCAGTAAAGGGGTGAGTCAAACTAGCATTTGCTAAGTTGTTGGTACACTGGATTTGGTTGCTATACTAGGATAAGGTATATAAAGTTTCTCTGAGATTGACTTGATAGGATGTGGTTGTAACAAAATAAGGTGACAGTTATACTTAGACATTATGTGAGTCTCCGCTTTTCAAAATCTCTTTCACAGGCTTAGTTTGCTTGAAGATAAGCAAAAGGTTAATTCTATGGGAGTTGATATAACCTATTTATTACCAATTTTAGGCCATGTTATAGGCTCTATTTAGGGTCTATTATGTGTGTCTAGGATATGTTTTAGAGTATTTACAGGTCCATGAACGTTTTTGGAGATATATGGAAATACTTAGAGATATTGGAGCATTTAGAGGAGAAGAATCCGTAGCTGACTATTTGAGGAGTTAAGTACAAGACTGTCGTCGATCGACGACACAGCCTTATAGTCGATCGATGATGAAACACCAAGGTCGATCGATGCTGCACACTTGCCATCGATCGACGCCCAACTTGCAGACAGCTGATTGAAAATCCCAAGTTTATAAGACAAATGACGAGAATTCCCTGGATGAGTTTTGACCTAAGTTTTAGGGTTTTTATATTTATGCTTATGTATTGAGAGCAAAAAGAGTGTGCAAGTGCAGGCAAGGCTTGACACAACTTAGATAGCTTTAAAATTCTAGGTTTTTAGGGGTGAAGATTCATAACTCCTTAGGGAGATTTGAATGAGAACCCCAATATTTTATCTATGCATTCTATTCAGATTATTGTTCTTTCTTTGATTATGTCTGAGTAGTCATAACCTAGATTTAGGGTTGAATTATATCGATCATGGATTAGCCCAAAAGTAGGATTGCTATTTAACTTAATATTCATTAATTGAGTTGTGCTTAATGCTTGCATTCTAGAGTAGCTAACTAGGATCTCGAAAGTAGGACATGGATGAATACGAGAGTAGGTTTTGTGCCAGAATAGACTCCATTGAACTAGGTTGTTAGGCGCATGCGACAGCTAGTCTAATAAGTTTGGTGGACTTATCAAATCTCGTTCACACTTCCTTCTGATTTCACCGTCGATCGACATCAGGCCATAGCTGTCGATTGATGATCTTTCCTTTTGCTCGCATACGAGAGTTGGAGTTAAAAGGGTCATAATAGTTAATATTTGAGTTCTAGTATATTTACATATTTGTGCTTCCTATCCACTATAATCCATTATGCATGAAACCCTAGATCTAGCATATTTACATTTGCATCAAGTTAGTTTATTAGAATATTTCCATATTTACATTATTAGAATATTTTAATATTTTCATTATTAGAATATTTCCATATTTTCATTATTAACATATTTCCATATTGCATCTCTACTTCTTGAAAAGGAATATTTTCTTAGTTGATTGTTTTCCAATATATATATATCCACCTAGCTTAATCTTTAGAAATAAGAAATCTATTGTGTGTCATTTCTCTCTGTGGAATCGATCCCTAAGTACTACATCTGATCTCTTTTGGCAAGAGTACTATTTGTGTGTTAAGACTAGGGTAATTTGATAGTTAATTGTTTAGGATATTTATACCCTGCTAGAATAATAAAAACACGCATGTCAACTAGACAATGCAAACTAATGGATTATTAAGGGTTTTAATGAAGCCCTTTTTCTGAACTCAAACTTAGAGTTTAGATGAGTCACTCTTATGAATCTTAGAGTTTCGATCGACGCTACTTCTAAACAGGAACGATTCATGTGTTTGATGTGTTCAGGGATATTTGTACCTTCCTATAAATAATTCAACATACACAGGTATGAGTTATTGTAACCAGCAAGAAAGTAACATCTTTGACATTATATAAGGAACATACAGTTATGAAAAAGGCTGGCATGGGCGCAAGTGCTCGCTCAGGAAATATGCGGGAAATAGTGAAGGTTTTGTGCTTTGATGAAAATCTGAAATCGTTCAATCTGAGCTGGAAAGTGTAGGTTTTTCCAACAATATCAGCAAGGGATTGAGGTAGTTTCGTGTCAACCTGAGCATCAACACTTATCCCCTGCAGACCGATTGACATAGTTTTGTAAGTATTGTTATCAAAATCAATAGCACCACTTATTAGTGAGGGGTTGATTTGAGGTCGTAGCACAATTTGAGCAGCCTCTGAAGCCTGAAAGTTAGTCAGTTCAACCATCTCCATATCAAAAGCTAGGAAAGATGTTGTATCAGTGTTGTCTGACACAGAAAATGTGACTTGGTACCTATTTCACACAACATTAGTGTCTGCAACTATATGTTATTTGCTTTAAATATGCTAAATATACACAATTTCCATTTTCTTACCTGAGTGCGGCAACAACATTAGTTTCATTTCATGAAACACATGTGAAGGAAGATATTTCTCAGACAATTTTCTTGGAACACCCGGAACAGACAATATAACACCAACCGTCATCTTGCTGGATACCAGTAACCTTAGTCGTGCAGAGAAACTCAATTATTTGTCAAGTGGTGAACAATTAGATCAACTAAATCAATTAGTTTTTGTGAAAATTAAATAAATCAGCTTCACCTGGAAATCAACGGTGATAATAAACTGGTTAAGCTCAGAGACGGTCATTGGTTCAATCTTATGTGCATGAACTACCTTAGAAGAAGATGCTCCTGGTTATGCTCCATGACCTGGCAACATGCAAGGAAAGGGAAAGCAAAGACATTCATCAAATCAGTGAAACATAGAGTTAGTTTAATTTCAATATCACAAAATTGAGTTACTCTAAATAGAATTATGAGACTTACGTGTCAAACACTTCTTTCCTAGCAGCTGTCTCATAGTCAAATTAGAGATGTGTCCCAGAAGTAGCATTCAGAAATAGTCAGCCTAACAAAACATACATGGTTAAATAAACAGGACCCAAGTCCTAAACAAATAGTGTTTGACATGCATTTGACAAAAATATTTATGAATGCAACCAAAATTCAGAAACAAAAAATGCCGACCCCCAACTATCTTAGGATTCACGCTTGTGGCAATTATAATTTTGGGATCTTTCCCATAGCTATCAAATTTGGTATGAACTGCAAGATCCAATAAGTCAAACATAATAACACAAACGTTTTCACTACTGCAAAGAAAGGATAATATAAAGTCACGGTAAGAGTATCCATTATAAACAAATGTCATTTACAAAATTGAGAGTACCTTTGAAGATGCAGAGTTAGCATCACACGATGTGCCCCTGGTATACAATCGGTGATTATGCTTCTGATTGCATTCAACTCACCAATTATGTCTGATAAATAATTAACGGGGTTACGTTAACACATGCTATCACAAAACCAGTTAAATTACTCAGACTGAAGATAGATACCAAGAAGTTGTTTGCCAATATATGCCAATTCAAGTATCTGACTATATGGCATGAATCTAAAAATTTCCGTAGGTATGGTCCTAACAGACACCGGTATCTTCTCAAGATCGGTTCATTCATTGAACCGAATCGAGAGAGGGGAATCAGACAAACGGAAATTGGGGTTGCTGCGTGTGACGTCAAAACCGCTTAACGTGTAGAGAGAGCCTTCGATGAGACGTTCCATGGACCTAAGTTGACGGTTTACACTAATAGATACTTCCGTAAGGGTTGATTGTTTGTGAGGTGGAATAAAAACGTTTAGACAATGCTAATGGAACAATCGCCAACAGCGTTAAAGTTTACATAATCATAATGGAGGAAATGGTAAAACAGATTTATGGGAAAGAGGCTTACATTCTCATTGACAAAGAGTATGTCAACACTTATCAGTTCACCGCCTCTCCTCACATTACTGGCCTCCCATAATCGCAGCAACCTAACCTCCCCAATGTTGGAGTACCGCCCTGCTTTCAAATCGGCAAGAAGGATGTGGGAATTCACCATTTTAATAACCAGAAAGTTGAACAGAGTAATCGTCTGGTTCTCGTAGAAGTTGTGATTCTCATGTCTGGATAAGGGGTTATTTATACTCGAAGCTCTAGTAAGTTACTATGGGAATGCAATGAGTCGGATTGAATGCTTCGGAGTGGGGTAATCACGTATAAAAATGGAATAAAGAAGCTCCAGATGAAACGTTGAAATGTTCGTCAGAATTCTTCATCGTTTGTCACTTGCTAAGAAGCGGTGGCTGAAGAAGAAAATACAGACCTAGCCTCTCATCAAGATGTTGATATCTCTTTGTGGGCTTGGTAATCCATATTCTATATTTTTAAATAAGAGCCCAGTATAAGCCCATTAAGAATCACCAAAAATGAATCATACAAAATATAATATGGGCCTAAAATATGATATGATACACACGGTCCAACATAACTTTAAGGAAGAATATGTGTCATTTTTTCTTCCCATGGAGAAAGAAGTCTATTTTATTGTATAAGATTTGTAAATATTATGTTTAGAGAAATATCCTAACCATTTTTAAGTTTTTGTCACAAAAATAGCATACTTTATTAAAATGACAAAATGGACTTTATTAAGAGAAAATGACTAAAATAAACTTTATTAAAATGTGTAAATAGATATTTATATCCCTTGGATTATATAATCTGGACTTAAAATTTAAAATTATGGGGTAAAGTTTTAGAAATGAGATTTAAAATTTAAAAATAATAATAAATTTTAAATTTTCAAAATAATAAAATCTATTGTAGTCATTTTTTTCTATACTACTATTTTGTGACAAAAACTTAAAAATAGTTATTTGAAAGATTTGCAGATATATTTATGACAAAGGCTATTTAAAACTTAAAATATATTGATTTTCAAATCTAACATATAAATTTTAACTAGTAGTTACAAGTCCAGAGGTTTTTCCTCGGATTTGTCTTTGTATTTTTAACAAAAAAATTCATACAAATCCATTCAAAATTATTATGAAATCAAATCTATTAGTAAATCCGGATGATTGAATAACATTTGATTTAAATTAGAATTTATAAATCATGAATCCAATAACACATGATTTCAATATAAATTTTAAAATCACATAACCATTAACATTTGATTTAGTTTGGATTTTCAAATCTATTAAAATACACGAACCAGTAACCCCCACTTAATTAGACATAAGATATGAAACACATAAATCTATCAATCTCTATCACCATAGGATGATATCTTTCCAACGCTCTCTCCAACCCTTTCATCATCGTCCTCTTCCTTACCCCCTCACATGTTTTTTTCCTCTCCAACCCTTCACCTGTACCTGTACCTGCCCGCTTGTACTCTTCATCATCCTCCTTATTTGTTTAATGTCTCTGTCATTTTCTTCTTCTTCCTCATCGCTGGCTCCACCTCTAAACTTATCATCAGCGTCCTTTACTGTTCCACGTCTTTGACCATCACCATCATCGCTTCTATACATGTCCCTCCCATAGTGATTGTACCCATCACCTCCTATCTGCTTCCTCCTTTTGTAACTTTCATTCTTCTTCACTTTCCTCATGTTTTCATACTCAGTGTCATCAGAGTCACTTGCAACTTTCTTGCAACGGGATTCACTTCTATAAATGTCTTTGTCATGCTTAGACAGTCTCTTCCTCATCTCTTTTCTTGCTCATTCCACCACAGTAAACTTCTACTTTACTGCACACTTGTTTCTTGTTCTCCTCATACACAGTTTCACTGTCATCAGAGTCTCTTGCAGCTTTCTTGCCGCTAGAACCACCTCTATAACTGTCCTTGCCATGCTTGGACGCAGCCTCTTCCTCATCTATTTTATGGTTTTGTCCTCCACGATAAGCTTCTTCTTTCTTTTGCATTTCTTCTTCATATTCAGACTCGCTAACATCAGAATCATGCCTCTTCTGCCCACCTCTTCTTTGTTCATCATGTTTGTTCCTTTCTTTTCTTGAACCAGATTGGTTGGAAGGCCGACTCTTTGTGTGTGGCTGGCTGTCATCACTCTCAGCTTCTGATTCAGACTCAGAAGAGACACTTCTTTTGCTTCTACCGCGCTTCTTTGTAGCCTTTCTTCTCTTCTTTACACTGTCACTGTCAGAATCCAAGCTGCTAGAGTCACTCTCACTTTCACTCTCTTGTTTACGCCCCTTAGCCTTCTTCTTAGAGCGTCTTATGCGGTCACGACCATTATCATCAGACTCAGATGAGTCATCATCATGTCTTCTCTTCTTGTGATGCTTCACTTCATCCACATCATCATCACTAGGCTGCTTCTTGCTTTCCTTACCCTTACCATCTTCCACCTCCTCCTCTATCTTCCTCCCACTACCTCGGTCCAAAAACGAATGTTCACGCCTCTCTTTCACTCTACCACCTCCATAACCTTCCTCCCCCATTGGCTCATCATCAATAACACCCTCTTCATCCAGCTCTTGATCACGAAAACCAAGCGCAGCTCGAAAAGCTTCCATCTGCTTCTCTTTCCTTTCAACAACCTGATAACATTGTGTATCAGAGATCTTCGCATCACTCTCTTCAGAAGCCGCAGCAGAAGCTTCAAAACTCAATCTTGCTTCCTCGAGCTTTTGAGAAATCTCTGAAGAATAAAGAAGTTGAGCTAGTCTCTAGTGTGTTTCGAGTCTGTAGGAGTTAGTTTCGTAGTCAATAAGACTTCCTGCTGTTAAGGAAGTTGTTGTTAGCTGTTAGGATTTTTTAGGAAGTTGTTTAGAAAAAACTTTTCTCTATTTAAGATGTATCATTGGCTTTGATAATAACAACACTTTTCAGAGAAACTATTTGTTATCACTTTGAATTACAAGTGGTATCAGAGCTTGATATCTAATCTAGATACAAATGTGTGAGTGAAAGATCAAAATGAGTGAAAGAGAAGCATCGTTAAGTATCCCAAAGTTTGACGGTGACTATGAGCACTGGGCGATGCTCATGGAGAACCTGCTACGATCGAAGGACTGGTGGGAGCTGATAGAGACAGGTGTCTCACAACCAGAACGAAGTGTGATCCTGACAGGAGCTCAAAGAACCGAGTTGGCAGAGGTGAAGCTTAAGGATCTCAAGGTGAAGAACTATTTGTTTGCTTCAATTGACAAGACCATCTTGAAGACAAACACTAAGAAGGAGACTTCGAAGGACATATGGGAATCGATGAAAACCAATTATCAAGGCAACAAAAGAGTTCAAAGCGCTCAACTACAGAGACTCACGAGAAACTTTGAGGTGCTTGAGATGAGAGAATGTGATACTATCACGGAGTACTTCTCAAGGGTCATGGTGGTGGCTAATGACATGAGGAATCTGGGTGAGGACATGCCAGATGCAAAGGTGGTTGAGAAAATCCTGAGAACCTTGCTGGAGAAGTTTACATGCATAGTGTGTGCAAAAGAAGAATCGAAGGATATCAAAGATATGATAGTGGATGAGCTTCAAATCTCACTATTAGTACACGAACAAAACCTGAGTAAACATGAGAAGGAAGAACATGCGTTGAAAATTGAAGGTGGCAGGGAAAGAGGAGGACAATGCCAGTATCAAAACCGTGGAAGAGGCGGATACAGAGGAGGTTACAAAGGAGGTTACAGAGGAAGCAGAGGAGGACGAGACAAAGGGAACTCAAGTTTCAACAGAAACAATGTCGAATGTTTCAAATGTCAAAAACGGGGACACATAAAGAATCAGTGTCCTGACTGGGAACGGACAGCTAACTATGCTGAGCTGGAAGAAGACATCCTATTTATGGCTCAGGTAGGAACTGAGATAAATACGGCATGGTACTTGGACTCATAGTGCAGCAATCATATGTGTGGAACAAGAAACTGGTTTGTGGAGTTTGACAGCAAGTGAAGTTGGGAGATGATAGACGGATGCAAGTGGAAGGACGTGGAAGCTTACGTCTCAAAATCAATGGCACAATTCATGTGATAACCTCTGTGTACTATGTTCATGGACTCAGAAAAAATCTCCTAAGTGTAGGCCAACTGCAGCAAAAGGGGTTACGAATCTTCATTGATGATGATGAATGTGAGATATGGCATAAACAATAGAAGAGGCTGATCATGAGATCAACAATGTCAGCAAAGAGGATGTTTGTTATTGCTGCTACTGTTAAGGAACCCAAGATGGAGGCTGAAGTGAATCGAGTACAGAATGTGACAGAACCTATAGAAGAAACGTGGCATAGAAGGTTTGGGCACCTAAACCATAACACTCTGGTGGAGCTTGCAGAAAAAGGAATGGTCGCCGGATTACCAAAGATCAACATTCAAGGAGAAGTGTGTGAAATCTGCATGAAGGGGAAACAAATACGAGCTAACATTCCTAAGAGAAGTGAATGGAGATCAAGCCGAGGGTTAGAATTAGCTCACAGTGATATTTGTGGAGCAATTTCACCTATCTCAGAGGGTGGGAAGAGATATATCATCAACTTCATTGATAACTATAGCCGGAAGTGTTGGACATTTTTCGTAACCGAGAAGTCAGATGCGCTGAAGTTATTCAAGGAGTTTAAAGCAGCTGCAGAAAGAGACTGGTATGTCTTAGAACAGATCGAGGAGGAGAGTATAATTCAAAAGCATTCCAAGACTTCTGTAGAGAAAGAGGAATAAAAAGACAACTTACTGCAACCTATACCCTCAGCAAAATGGGGTTCAAAAGAAAAAATAGAAGCCTCATGAACATGGTAAGGTGCATGCTATTTGGGATGAAGGTACCACTCAGGTTCTGGCCGGAAACAACTCAATATGCGGTCCACATTCTCAACAGAAGTCCAACAGCAATACTAGGAGATATGATTCCTATTGAGAAGTGGAGTTCGCATAAGCCTTCAGTAAAACATCTGAGAGTGTTCGGTTGTGTTGCATTTGCGATGGTTCCTTACGAGAAACGAACCAAACTGGACGAGAAGAGTATTCCGTGTGTGATGTTTGGAGTGAGTAAAGAATCAAAGGCTTAGGGCATCTCCAGCCCCACTCTATTTTCTACACTAAAATAGAGTTTTGTGTAAAAAATGCTTCAATGGTACACTATTTTGTACTCAATAATAGAGTGAAAAATAGGTTTACTCCATATATAGAGTAATTTGTTTCTTTGTTGTTCATCACTCTATTTTCCATTCTAAAATAGAGTACCATTGGAACAACAATCAACTTTATTATAGAGTCACCCTATTTTAGAGAGAAAAATAGTGTAAACCATTGGAGATGGTCTTACCGCTATACGAACCAGAGAAGAAGAGGATCGTGATAAGCAAAGATTTGATCTTTGATGAAAACAAGTCGCGGAACTGGGAAGAAAAAGCTTAAGGAGAGAAGTTATTGGAGGATAGAAGAGAAGTGGAACATAGGACTAGAACGATGGTAGAGAAGTCACACAAGATACTCAACAAGAAACGAGTAATGGACAAGGAGTAGCGACTGACTCTGCCACAACAACATCAATTGAAGACTCGCAATCTACTAATGCAAAGTCAAGCCAAAACAGAGGAGGAAGAAACGTGCAGAAACCTATATGGATGAAAGACTACGTGTGTCAGGGGCTGAACATAATGATTGTAGAAAAAGAGGAAGAGTTATTGGCTATGTTTGCTAGCAATGACGATCCTGTGAGGTTTGAAGAAGCGGTATGACACGAAAACTGGAGAAGAGTGATGGAGTCTGAGATCAAATCGATCAATGAAATCACACTTGGGAATTGGTGGACTTACCGGCTGGAGCAAAGGTAATTGGATTCAAGTGGATATTAAAAACCAAACTCAATGAAAGAGGGGAGTTAGACAAGTTCAAGGTGAGGCTGGTGGCGAAGGGGTTTCATCAAACTCAGGGAGTAGACTTCCATGAAGTCTTTGCACCAGTAGCAAGATGGGATACAATAAGGATGATACTTAGTCTAGCTGCTCAAAGAAGATGGAGTGTGTTTCAATTAGACGTAAAGAGCGTCTTTCTACATGGAGAACTAGCTGAATATGTTTATGTGGAGTAGCCACAAGGCTTCGAGTCTGGTGATGATGGAAGCAAAGTGTAGAAGTTGCGAAAGGCCTTGTATGGCTTAAGACATGCGCCTAGGGCCTGGTACAGTCGAATAGAAGGATACTTTCTCAAAAGTGCCATTGCGAATATACTTTGTTTGTAAAGACTGAGAAGGAAAGTGCATTGATCGTGAGTCTGTATGTAGATGACTTGATCTATACAAACAATTCGGAAGCAATGATAGCAGAGTTCAAGCGATCCATGGAAGAAGAATTTGCTTTGACTGATCTTGGGAAGATGAAATACTTTCTGGGAGTGGAGATTATTCAAGATGAGCATGGGATATTCATTCGACAGAAGAAGTATGCAGTAGAAACTTTGAAGAAATTCAGCATGGAAGAATGTAATGCTGTCCGCAACCCAATGGTACCAGGGAACAAGCTGACGAAGGAAAGAGCAGGCGCTAGATTGGATCCGACATCATTCAAACAATTTGTGGGAAGTCTCAGGTACCTAACTTCTAATCTACTCTGTGAACAGGTTAGTCGATATATGGAGAATCCTAGCGAACTACACTTGGCTGCATACAAGGAACGTTTGGGTTTGGCACTAAGTATCGACATGGTGGAGAAGAAAGATTGGTTGGGTATGTTGACAGCGACTATGCAGGAGATGAGGATGACATAAGAAGTACTTCAGGATATACATTCTTGTTTGGAGGTGGCGCAGTGTCTTGGTCTTCGGAAAAACAACTAATAGTTACTCTTTCAACAATCGAAGTTGAGTATGTGGCTGCTGCAAGTGGTGCTTGTCAAGCAGTTTGGTTAAGGAATGTTCTTATGGATATTGAATGTGATCAAGGAAAAAGTACAATGATACTTTGTGATAACAGTTCAACAATTAAGCTTGCCAAGAATCATGTACTTCATGGTAGGAGCAAACATATTCATGTAAGGTATCACTTCATACGTGATTTGGTTAATGAGGAAGTAATAAGCTTGGAGTATTGCATGCCACAAGAGCAAGTGTCTGAGATCATGACGAAACCAGTTAAGTTGGATGTGTTCGAATGTCTCAGAGAGAAGATGGTGTTGGTCCTAAGGATGAGTAAACTGGAAAGAGTACTTCCAGTTTAGGGGAGGGTGAAGAATAAAGAAGTTGAGCTAGTCTCTAGTGTGTTCGGAGTCTGTAGAAGTTAGTTTAGTAGTCAATAAGACTTCCTGCTGTTAAGTAAGTTGTTGTTAGCTGTTAAGAGTTTTTAGGAAATTGTTTAGCAAAAACTTTTCTCTATTTAAGATGTATTGTTGGCTTTGATAATAACAACACTTTTCAGAGGAACTATTTGCGATCACTTTGAATTACAATCTCGGCATCAGAAAAGCCTTGATCAGAGAGCTTGTCTTCAAGCACAGCAATCTTGAGATGAATCTGACGCTTACGGTCATGCTCAAGTATGTCTTTGTTTGGTTTCTTGGATAAATCAGCGGTTCACGAAGAACTTTTCAGTCTGAACGTAACCATTAGTCCCTGATCCTCTCGCGGTCTGCAATCCTATTCCGTTGTACATCGTTTCAGCTCAAACCAATCGCCTCACGAAACCGTAAAGCGATATTCAAATCGAGAGATTTGTATAGCAACCTAAAACCAAATGAAATCAGGAAGACGAGAAGTTAGATTACCAGTGACTCACTCAAGTGAGTATGAGAGAGATCATTGACGAGAAAGATAAAAGTTCACTCTCTCAGATGAAAAGGAACAAGGAGAAGCTTTAACGGAGCTTGGCTAGTTGGCTTTGTTCCACGAAGTTTAAAAGGCCTATATTTAACAATTTAAATGCTAAATGGGTCTAAGCCCTAACACGATCGAAGTTCTCTATTTTTTTTTTTTAATATGAATTTGTAAAACCAAATCGTTTCGGTTAGACCAGCTTGAACCGTGATCCAAACGCATATCCAAGTACAGTGTTTTTTGTCGGCTCCAAAACTTTGAATTTCGGATAAAGGACTTATTTCCACACCAGATATATTATATAGTAAACTTATTTCCACACCAGATATATTATATAGTAACATTGCATATAATTTTTCAGTCTCTTTCTAATCTCTATAATGTATTAAGTACAAACCAAAATTCTCACAATCCGATTTACATCAATTTACTACTCAAAACTTTGGTACATAACCAACGATTAAACTCATTGAATCGATATAATTGGATTTTTTAAATTTACCAAAATTTGATTGAGAAGCTATGTCAGGTTTTTGTTTGGATCTTAAGCTGGGTTAGATTTTAAATTTGATCCAAAACATACTAATTTGGTATCAGTTTACCTTCAAACCATTAAAATCAAGCCAAATCTTCATTTATGGAAATACGAGTTTCGATCTTTCTGATTGTGAAGAAATAAGTTTTAATACTTTTAATATGTGGAATTAGGACGAAATTGAAAGATTATGTGCAATTTTTATTATATAATACTTTTAGTGTGGAAATATGTCGTTTACACAAAATATTTTAAAAACTACATTGCGGTTGTTTTTTTGTTATTAAAACTTTATTAAGTGTTATGCACGCGCATGCGGACATACTATTTTAATGAATATGTATTAGTGTATATCTTCTTAGTTCAAAAACCAACATGATACGTTATTATTATGTTCTTAAAAAGTTTAAACCAACGTCCAATTCCTTACATTTGACAAGTTTTTCATCAAAAATATACATGTTTATTGTTGTGTTGAAATTTAAAAAAACCCACTCACATTAGAAATATTTTAGAAATATCTTTATACAAATATTTTTATGTGATTAATATTTAATAGAAATGATTTTATACCTTAAATTTTTAATTTTATAATAGAATAATATTATTGTCAGAAGAAAAACACAATATCTATAAATTATTATGTTGTTACACTATTATTTCCAGATAACAACACAAAATATATAAGAATCATCTTATGTTTTTCAAAAATTATATTTTATTTTTGAAAATTTTATTATTTTAATTTATAATCAATTATCTAAGATAACATATAAATTTAATATTATTAATCTAAAACTTTTTTAATTATATCATAAATTATATATATATATATATATATATTTCATTAAGGGTATTACTGACTTTAACCGTTCTAACTTTTAAGGTGAGACTTCGAAAGCAAAAAATCATTTTGTAGATAATAATATAAATATATATTTGATAGATCAAAGTTCAAACCAGGTATTATGTAAAGGTTACCAACCAAAGCAGGTAAACTCTACAAATTCATGGTGTCATAACCAACCAAAATAAAAAAAAGATCATTCCATAAAACTGGATGATTAACTATCAAACCTCAAAAAAAAATTGAATAAAGAAGATATATTAAATAAATAAGAAAACAGATCCTAGATCAACAACACCATAGATTTGGTTTGTGGCTTTTGTAGTTGTGGTTTGGTTTCAGCTATTTGTTTTGGTTTTGAGTTTTGTTATGGACTGGATTCTTGTAAGTTCTATACTAGGATCTCTAAAAAAACTGAGACTTTGAACTTTTATGGTTACTGTTATTGTTTATGTAGTATTTGTTCATGTAAGGTTTCAGATCATTGTGAAAGACTTTAGTCTTTTGATTCTCTAGATATCGTTCATTCCGGATTCACTTTGGATTCAAATTTTATGTTACAGAAACCCCTTCAATGCATTACGAATGTGTAACTACAACGGGTTTGTGAATTTGTGACAACACAAACAATTTAATAATAAACGGTGTACAAAGAAAGAATAAATCAAGCTCCTGATCAAATTAAATTGTGACCTCCGTGGACAGTGGACATATTTATCTATACATTGGGTTTAATATGTCTATGTTCGGATTGTTGTCAAGTTAAAAAGTATAGAAACGACTAATACATTTGTTTTCTTGTCAATGAAAGAGAAAA
Source organism: Moricandia arvensis (assembly GCA_905132765.1). Classification (NCBI taxonomy): domain Eukaryota; kingdom Viridiplantae; phylum Streptophyta; class Magnoliopsida; order Brassicales; family Brassicaceae; genus Moricandia; species Moricandia arvensis. The sequence goes on from CAJHQP010009805.1 coordinate 13,930, forward strand.
AAAATGTAACAAACTAATCAAACAAAACTGTGTGTGTGTATCAGTAAATACATTTCCATGCTCTGTTCATAATCTGGTCTTCTACAAACGGACGCAATGACCACATCATAGTGTAAGTATCCAGTTCATCAAATGATGTCTTCAAACTAAGCGATCTCACAATCTTTTCCTGCAAAACAGTATCATCCATTTCTCTTGTGTAAGATTTTTTGAAAGTTTAATGGCTTATCTAAATGTTCAAAATCTCACAAACCTGCATAACATAGTTCTGCTTCACCATACTGTAAACCACTGCAATAACTGCAGCATACTCTGTAACTTGAGGTTCTTGAGGAAAAGGTGCAGTCTCGTTCTCCTGAAACCAAACAACATTACTCTTCTCTAAAACCATTCTTAAAAGATATACATACAAGTATTGAAATCTTACTTCATCACTAGTCAGTTGTCGTAATTCATCACTTGATTCTTCACCTAGTTGTGTGGAAAATGTTGGTGGAGTCTCAATTGCAAGGGCTGCATGATCGGTGAGACGCTCGAGCTCAGATAACAAGCTTTGAGCTGAAATTTCCACATCTTAAAGATTAGAAGGGCATAATATATGTAGAAGTAGGTTGATGACATGAAACATTACACAAAGCAATATGGCGATAAACAAACAAATACATTATTATTTTACCTTTGATTAGGTGGTCAGACAGTCCTGATAGGGATGTATGCACTTCTTAACCGGAAGTTTTTGCGGGAAAAAAAATGAGAAACTATGAGAGTTTAAACTTACAAGCTCGTGTGCTCTGGGCAGCAGCATGGATGTTGGTACAGCATGCTTCTATGTATGATTTAAGCCGTCTTGTATCATTGTTCTTGAGAATGTTGTCGATCAACTTGGAGTAAGTAAGCATTGGAGAGCGTTTGAGCAAGCCTGGGAATAAGAAATTCATAACAAATAATGTCACAGTGAAGACAATAAATTTACAAAGCAAAAAAACGTACAGAGTGCTTGATGAAAGCGTACAAGAAAGGTGTTTGCAGCATTATCTAGTTCCTCAAGCTTTGTGATCCTAATTAATCATTGCAATAATCAAAGATTCAGAGGTTTTTTTAAATAGAACATACTTATGTGGTAAGAAAATTACTCAAAAGCAAACATACCACCTCGTCATAAACTCTTTGAAAATCTTGTAAATATTCTGCTTCATTTCACTTGTCGCTTCCATCTCTCTCGTCTTTAATTCTAAAAGATACAACATAGAAGAAAGTTGAGAGACACTACAAGAATTGGAAGAAAGATTCAATATCGACTTTTAAGTGAGCGTTTATACATATATAGCCAGTTCTTGGAAAAATACACACGACCCTTTGAAGTCTGAGTTCATCGATTTCAAAGGTTTCCAAACCCAAAACCGAAATATAAACACTAGAAACTTCGATAAGCGAACATGGTAATCAACTACTTAAACAAACTAATGGGAACTATAAACGTTTCCCATCTAATAGCCACTTTAGACAACCAATTAACTAAAACAACACGAGAGACAGAGTTCGGTTTTTGAAGGAGACTACGAGACGTGTGGTATGGTGGCCGACAAATCTCGGAGGAAGTTAATTTCGGCGGTGGAGACGTCTCACGAGGTTCGGGTCTTATTAGGGGTTTAACTGAGGATTAATTAATTTAAACAAGATTTTGTACGGTTAAATGAGAAAGATAGATTTTCTTGACCAAATTGGAAAGTTAATTTTTTTTTTTTTTTTACTTGTTTCCATATATACACACATCAATTAAATCAGAATGAAACCAATACCGTGGAAGTAGCTGTACAACCCCAAAACACACACACACACACAAAACGAGTCATGTTGAGAGTGAGACTCTGAGTGTGAGGCGTTTTTTAAAAAAAAAAACTGTGCCTCGGAAAACTCATAGCCATGTGTTGTCAATGGTGTTGGCGTTGAGTTTTGTTTCCTTTACTGCCTCCTCCTCTATACAACTTTGTGTGGCTCTTCTGTCCGTACGATGCTTTTGTTGCACCTCTGGTTCCCGAAAGCGGGCTTGTTCCATAAACTCTTTGTTGGTTTCTTGCACCATTGGCTCCTGATCCTGATCCTGCCGTGGCCACTCGGGGGCTGTTGCATGAACCATTTCTCACTGCGACTGCTCGAGGGCTTCCATAGAAAGGCTGCGCAGCCGGAGTGGTGGCCCTGTTCACGACTCCAGCTCGTGGAGTCCCATAAGGACTTGAGGTATTGACCAACATTTCCTGGTTAGAATATTTTGCAATCAAGAACACAGAGAATGCTTGTCTTTTATTACTAACTGGGAAAAGAGAGATTCAGACTAAGAAATGAAATTCGCTTTTACCCTGTGTGGAGTCTGGTAAAAATTAGGACCCATGTGAGAAGAGACCATCCCTGGAGGTGAATTGTTGACTGTTTGTGGATAAGAGACTCGGCGATGATTGCCTCCTGTGTCGATCCATGGAGCTGGTCTGCCACCACCATGGCTTTTTCTAAGACTGACAAATGCAGGTGGCTCGTGCCCCATAAAGTAGTAAGAGCTGTGATGTTCCTCTCTGCATAACGTAGGAGTTGGAGCCCACTGTTGTCCTTTAGAAGAAGCATCTTGATTATAGCTCTGGAAAGTGCAAGAGGATTGAGAATATGAGTGGCCCATGAAAGGGATGTTTGCTGGTATGAAACTCGGTGCCTGTTTCCGGTAAGGAAGCCCATGATACGATGCCATACTCCAGTCTTCAATTGTGATTCCTTGCTTAGCAGCGAGGTCGAACACTTGTTTCTCTTCAACTCCTAAACCCATAAGCAGATTCCATAGGTTTCTCTGAGCTTCTCTTTGGTTGTAAATGATTTGGTCTCTCATTGCCATTTCGAACTGTAGTTCGGTATTACCCATCCCCTAGATTTCATAATTAAAAACAGCAATACATGTTAATCCGTAGTGTAAGAATCTCAAGACATTACTTTAAGTTTATTCTACTCACCAGGAGCTTGTACTGGTTGAGAATGTGCAGATAAGTTTTGTTTCCGTTGTTATTTATTGCTTCATTGAGCATATCCTGTAGTTTGCAACGATGCTTTTCATTTTCTTCTATTTCCTGTAAAAAAACAGAAACATGAGCTTATGACTAACGATGGCAAAGATTAATTACAAAATTGAAATATATGATAAAAAAAAAGGTTTACTCTCTGGTAGTTAACACCGGCTTCATCATTGTCTCGGATATTATCAAGTATTACTTGTCGTCTGCTACTTAGAGCTTCCACAACATCTTTCTCTGTCGCCTATTAACAGAGAAAAGGTTACAGTAATGCAATATACTAACCCTTGTTTAAGAGAAGCTTTCTATCACCTAACCTGTTTTGCAATTGCATCGTCGAGATGCTGAAGTTCAGTACGATTTCTGAGGTTAGTTTCCTCGAGCTCAAATAATGCCTTCTGTAAATTTATACGTTCCTGAACATTTTCACTGATCTGGTGACTTAAACCATCCAACCACGAAAGTTCACCTTGAACACCTCTTTCAAAAGGTATGATGCTAAGCTGCGACTCCTTTTCTGCTAGTTGCTTCTTCAGCTGGGAGACCTCATTCTATGGAATCAAAGACGAGTTATCAGTTATGTACTGCTAGTTTTATAATTTTGTAACAAAAGTGATGGAAGTAATTAACTTACTTGAAGATTGTCGATCATTCGTTGGTAGTCTGACATATGAGTGTCGATAGTACCAATATTTTTCTAAAATGCATGAAAAGAGAATAGTAAGTACTTCTTGATCAACTAACAATCGTGGACTAGGATTATTTAAAAAGAAAAATTACTCGCACCTGAATGTGGGTCTTAATCTCTTTTGCTCGGTCAGCATATTTCAATGTGTTTACAGTATGATGATACTGATTATCAGCAGGTGATACAGTTGCAACCATCACCGTCTGAGAGTTCCCACTCAAACCATCTTTAAGAATACGCGTAAGTTTGCTGAAATTACACATATCCTTCAGCACGAAAAGACTAACATTTCAAAATCAGAAAGATCACAAATCGAACACATACCTGTTTCTGTATGGAACATAAGCAAGACCCTTTTTGTGTTGCTTCCCCAAGGCGTTTATGCAATTTGCTAAAGCAAGGAGCGAGCGATTAATATTAGCTCCATCCCTCAGTTTTTGACCTCCATTGTTTGTCTCAGCTGCTCTTTCACTGCCAGCAAGATCTACAAGGGCGAGTTTCCCTCTCACCACTTGATTTTGATTCTTTTGCCTTCTTTTTACTGCAATCTCCAGAACTGCATGGGACCTGGTAATTGACAGGCAAATTCATATAGGTAATGGACCATTGCGGCGAGTTCGTTTTCAAGAAAAATCAAGAATGTTTCCAGTGCAATGTAAGAGAACTCAATGAAAAACATAAGTTCATGTCTAGAGATTCGGAAGGGGCAAGCTTGCAACATTAACAGCTTATTCAGGAGATACCATTGCTTGCTCACCTTGATGATGTACTATTCATCTCAGTGCTCTCAGTTTTTCGTCTACTGTTCCCCAAGTTCAGCAGTTCAAGAATTCGATCAGCAGAATAGACCTACAAAAGAAACACTTTGAGTAAGGCCCGAAAATCAGGTTTAAAGTGATCTCTGCAAAACTGGTTTTACAGGAGGAATGGTCTAATCCCATCTAGAAGGAAGGAAAAGTATAGAGACCTTGATTGATCTCAGACCAGCAACGACTATTCCCTGCTCCGGGTCCTCTCTGAGCTCCAAATGACCGGATGATTTTTCAAGCAGGTCGTATATAACCTGAGTTGCAATTGAAATTTATTATAATATATGTGAGGAAAATAAACAAAAGCAAAACTATACAGAGCGAGGCTTACTTCATTGTAGACTTCAAGATAGGAGCAAGTGACTTCAAAGTCATCAGAGCTCTTGTCACTCTTGATCATGTCAAATATGGTATTCAGGCTGAGAACCATCAATCCAGGGTCACTTCGAGTTCCAACCATTGTATATGTTTTGCCGCTAAGAGCAAACAAAAAAAAATACGATGCACCACTGAGTCAGATAACAAACAAAAAAATAGAGAGGCCATACTGCATCACTTCTCCTGAGATGCTACTCTCAGCATACCTTCCAGTGGAACCATATGCAAACACAGTAGCGTTGAGTCCATGAACAACCCCAGAGATGACGGAAGAAATACTCCTATAGACATTCTGAAAAAACATATACATGTTTAAGATTCATAGCTCACTATTCAAAATCACAAACCTTAAACCACAAGTCAAACATCTCACAAGTTCAGTCACAAACACACTAAACATTTCTCTCAAACAAAAACCATAGATCCTATGAAATCACAAGATTCCAGAGAGAGAGACGGACCTTGTTGGTGCTCTCAGGGCCAAAGGCATAATCAAAACGATACTTCTTCTCTTTAGTCCGATTCTGAATCCGGTCAAGGTAATCCTTCGATAAGTCAGGGTCCAACACAATCACCTCCTGAAAATTCAAACACACACACATTGAAATTAGGGCGAACAGTTTTCAAATCGAAATCAGAAATTGAAACAGACCTTAGAGTTATTCACACGAACGATATCTCTTCCACGTTCTTTCTCCATTAACGGTCTACATTTCACAGCGACCTAACGACGGAGAAACAAACTCAAAACAGGAAAACAAAATTCCACGTGGATGAAAGGAGAGAGAGAGCTCACCGTGAGTGTCGTCGTCTTCTTAGCAACGGGAGCTCTAATGCTCGGCATTTCGTCACTTTTGATGACGAAGAACAATCACAATGCCAAACTTGAATTTTCCCGGAAGATAATGCAAATTTTCTCGGAAAACTAACGATCAGAGAGACGCACGGAAACTGACCGCTTAAATATCTGAGTGAAGAGAATGAAAAAAAAATAGCTGAGGCAAAAAGGATATTAATTCAAAAGTTTTTGAAGGTTTCAAGATTTTTCTGTCTGTATAAATTCACCGTTTCAAAATTTATGAATAGAAATAAATGCATCAAACAAGAAAATAATTATTTTTTTGGTTAACTGGGAGGAGGAGAAATAAAAGATCGTGCGAGAGGGATACTGTGTTTAGATCACGTGTTTGACGGTGCATTTTGTAGCAGAGGTGTTCATGTCATCATAGCCGTTGATTTAAGAGTCTTAACGGTATAGATTGAACTGTAAGTGTGTGTGGGTCCCGATTTTGTTTTTAAGATTTGCTTATAGTAGCATTATAATAATTAGTCCAGAAGATTTTGATTTGGATTTCTGTGGCAAATTGATTTTTAACTAATTTAATTTGACGAAGTTGCAAAATCTGTACACGACGTGCCATCTAATACCATAGGATATACATACAGTTCTGACGTGACATTTTGTAAACAATTGAATTTTAATATTAATAATCATATTCTTTCTTTTGACAATGTAAACTAGAACATAATGAAAATTCTTAGAAAGTTGTCACAATGTAAAATTGGCCTAGTACAGTTGTATATATTAGAATAGGGAATCATATAGTATTCATTTCATATAACTTAGATAACTCGTGTAGCTTATTTGGTTATTTCCACCTCATGAATAGTTTGATTAGGGAAGACGAGAAGAAGAGAGGTAAAAAGCTAACTAGGATAAATTTTCCTCCATTTGACAAAAGAAACATTTTTTTCTTCGGTAACAATAACATTATGAACATTTTTCCATTGTTGTGACAATGTAACTCCAAAAGGATTCTTAGCTTTTTTTTTTTGATTTTAAAAAAAATTAAAACAAATTAATTATAGGTTATCACGTGTCAGTGGACCCATAAACAATACAAGAATCATTCTTAATTAGGGATTTTAAGAGTACATTTATTCGGGGTGCTTAGAGGGATGCTTAGCGTGTGGGACCCACCAAAAAGCTAAGCACTCTCTAACCATCAGCTCTTAGAGCATCTGCATCAGTGAACCCCCATGGGGTTCACACAGATTTCCAGAAAAAAAAATATTAAAATAATGAATAGTGTTGAA
>CAJHQP010009806.1:0-20948 GCA_905132765.1 Moricandia arvensis
TAGCATATGTTTCATATAGTTAAACATTGTTCTATGTTCTAGCAATTTTCCCTTTTTTTGCTATTACTAGCATATTTCGCATATTCGCCAATGTTTTAAAAAACGGACCGGACACCGACTTGAGTAATTAGGCTACTGGTTGACTGGTTGGACCGGTTCAATCGGTCGAACCAGATTTTCTATTTTAAAAATTAATATAACTATAATATATATTTATTATTAGATCTAAAAAGCAATTTTACATATAACTATCATTCCCTTTTCTCTTATTAACTACAAAATGAAACAATACCATAGCTCTAATTATATATACAATAAACAAGTGAATGGTATGTAAACTAAAATTGATAAAAATCAAATGATTAATGTTTGAATTACCGTATTTATTTATTTTACAACTAAAGCCTCAGATTTTTATAAATATATCAAATAAAAAAAATATATGAAATATTAAATATTAATAACAGTTGAAAACACATTACTTATATGTAAATTTTTAGAACCGGGTTTAAAGTTGACCCGGATCATTGGTTTTACCGTTTTTTGCCGGTTTTATTGGTTTTCCTTAAATCCGAGTTTTAAATCGAACCAGACTCGGTTTCTTTAGCGAGTCACGGTTGGACCGGTTCGACCGGCCGGTCTGATCCGGTTTCAAAACCATGATATTCGCATTATTAGTATATTTCCATATTTACATTATTAGCATATTTATTATTACATTTATACCTTCTAATAAGGAATACTTCCTTGACCTGATTACTTGCTACAAGTATATATAGTTACCTAGCTTAGTCTTTAGAATAAGAAATCTATTCTGTGTGATTGTTCTCTGTGGATTCGATCCCTAAGTATTACACATGATCTCTGTTGACAAGAGTATTATTGTTTTGTGTGTTAGGATTAATGGTTAATTTGACAGTTGTTTGTTTAGGATATTATTACCCTATTAGAACATAAAACACACATCCACGTCACAACCCCTGCCTCCAAAACCACATGACCCATAAATCCAGTCTTCCTTTCCATAAGATACACTTACTCAGCTTAGAAAATAGTTGATGCTCCCTAGCTAATCCAACACAATACGCAAATGCTCAGCATGCTCTAATAATAGATTAGGATATCTTCATTGAAAACAATCACACACTTATCCAAATGCTCGCGAAACACATCATTCATAAGCTTCCTGAACGCTGCAGGTGCATTCGTCAACCGAAATGGCATCACTACAATTCATAATGCCATAACGCGTACGGAAAGCCGTTTTTTGCACATCCTCATCAGCTATCGCAATCTGGTGGTAACCTGATGCCAAGTTAATCTAGAAAACCATGAATGTCCTTGTAATTGTTCCAACAACGCATTAATACGCAGAAGCGGTTACCTATTCTTGATAGTCACCTTGTTCAAACCTCTGTAGTCGATACAAAGCCTAAAACTCCCATATTTCTTCTTCACAAACAATATTGGGTGTTCCTCAAGGTGAAGTACTAGGTCTGATGAAACCCTTATCCATTAACTCCTCTTACTGTTTTTCAGTTCAGCCATATCTGCTGTGCTAAATGGTACGGAGCCTGCAAACTAGTGATGTGTCTGGTTCCAACTCAATAGTAAGGAACATCTCTTTTGGCTGGTGGTATCCCTTTTATGGCCTCAAATACATCCTCTCAAACTCTGAAACCACTGGAATGTCCTGCAAACTCATGATGTCCATTATCTTTAACCATCGAAATTGTCGCTAGAAATCCCTCTGCTTCTCTCTCGATTAAATCCTCAGCATGCAACATGGAGATAATGGAAATTTCCCAGTGAGCCTGAATACACTGGAATGTGAATCTTCCATATTCTCTCGTAATATGAACTCTTGCCCTCAGGAAATCTAACACCACTCGATGCCCCTGACAACCAATTCATTTTAAGTATAACATAGTAGTAATCGAGCTCCATCTCTGTTAAGTCTCCAATGAAATCAAACCCCTCCAAGTAGGGACTGATTACATCTCGATTAACGCTAGTGGCTCCCAATCTCTGTGTCAGTTGTCTGAATCGGCTTAGTCTTTGGTTCACCCTCCAAAAACGCCAGACTTGACCAAAGGAGAACTCACAAAGCTGTAGGAAGCTCCGTTTCAAAAAGAGTGTGAGCTGCCTCAACTCCAACAAAAAACGATCCTACACACCATTTTATTCTCTAACTACACATGAAAACCACAAAGCACCAGAAATACTCAAAAACAAACAAGCATGACAAAGATACGTACCAGCTATCGGCTTAGCTCCACTGGCCTCTCGTAGAGCATACACACGCGAATCAATGTCTTGACTCTTGGCCACAGGCCCTTTAGTCGGACAATTCTTGGAGATATGGCCATGCTGGCCACAAGTGAAACAAGCTCCTGGTGCACTGCTGTAGCTGCCTGTGCTGCTGGTGCTGCGACCTGTGTTCCAGAAGTCGCAACTGCAGATTTACTTCGACAATACCTAGAGATATGCACCAGCTGTCCACAAGTAAAACACTTGGTACAGTCTCCGCTATGACTGCGATGACAACGAGGAAACCTCAGTAATCTAGACTAGTCCAAAGGCCTCTTTGGGGCTCTGAAGCTCTCCCAAACTTTGGTTGCGCTGCTTTGAGGAGTTTATGCTCCTCGGCTAGACCCATATTCTGTTCAGCAGCTTTCTACACCAAATCTCCCAACATGTGGTAGGCGACGACACAACATCTATTGCGAATATCCACTTGCATCCCATCCAGAAACTTCCTTATCAAATCCTCCTTTGATATGCCACCTCCCGCAAATCTGCGAAGTCGACTAACTCAACCTCATACTCTCTGGTAGTCATGGTACCCTAGCTCACATGCTCGAAGATGCTTTTCTTAATATCCATACTTTTAATGGAAAATACTTTCTATCGAACTCCCTTTTAAACTCTTCAAAGTTCAGTCTATGAGGTCCATGGCTCAGTCGCACACCCTCCCACCACACTAGTGCATCTCCACGCAGGTACTACATAAACAATCTAAGTGAAAGCTCCGGTGGACATCGATGATCTCCAACTTCCGTTCCAAACTTAGCTTCCAATCATGTGCAGCTGCAGCATCCACTGTTCCTCCAAAATGCTCCATATCCATGTTTTCATCTGGCCCGTCAGTCTAAAAAACCTCTCATCATGAACCCGATAAACCAGTGTTGGTGGTGATGGAACATGGATTCCCCGAGGAAACTACTGAGCTGGAACCTGAGGAATAGAGACCTGTTAGACGGTAATCTTATAATCCTGCTGAACCTGAATCTGCGGCCCATTCTACAGATGAACATGCGGACTACCTTGCATCTGAACCTGGCGATGTCCCTTCTGAACGGCAGACAACTGCCGAGCAACCTTCTAAGCAACCTGCATGGGCAGCTGTCTCATGGGCAACCTGCTGAACAGACTCCTGAGCAGCTTGTCTAGCTGCATTTGCCTCAAGGCATCCTGATCAATCGATGGAAACGCTTGCTCGGAACCGGGGGTGGCACATGCTCATCTCCAACATCTAGAGTAGCTCTGGCGGCCTGGGGACGACCAATTCTCCTTCGTGGCGGCATCTGAAAGAAAAAAGCAAAATGGTCAACTTCTCGCGAAACCGAATACTAACGTTTATTGAAGGAATAATTCTGACGAAAAATGTGCTATTTATTATTCTTTTTTAATTTAAAAAAATCGTCTAAAACCGTTTAAAAACGAGTCTCCACGATTCGCCTTCTTGGGTCAAGGCCGGGACGGAACCCTCTTTGATACCACTTGTAACGCCCTGACTTCCCTACAGATAATTAGCACCCACACCCGCTGGCCTCATCCCACCTGACGGGCGGTACATTAATTTTCCAGGGCTCCAAAATCATGTTTATTGTCCCTGCAATCACTACATGACCTTTCTCTGTACTTTGATCCTACTCAAACGGTATTGCGAATAACTTCCCGATAGGTCACCCATCCTTTCACTACTCCAACATAAGCATGCTTAACCCTAGAGTTCTAAACGGATGTGTGCGAAAAAGGTAAGCGCACTTTGGTGATATCGGTAGCCAAATCAATTATCTTAGGCATTTCAACAAAAATTGGGAGGCTACAGTTTTTTCTGAGCTCATCACCACATAAGTTGATGAACACTTGAGGGGGACGCGCATGTACTTTGGAATTGGCCTTCACACCCCATTGGAATGGTATGTGAGTCGATTGATTCGTACCCCCCCCCCTCCTTCTAGCGCCAAACTGTGGGAACCGAGATTCGCACTTTCGATTTCCGATGAAAATAAGAAAGCTAAGTAAACCTAAATTCCCAGAGGTCTCGGATATCTACTAAACCACACGCCAAGCAATCAAACAATGAGAACAAACGAAATTATTATGAACCAGTAAAACGAAAAGAAGCAAAAAGATATTATTCCGAATATGTGGTTTGAGCATTACAACAGGTAAGCCTAAGCGGTAGGAGCAGTCGGCAAGTTCCTAGTTCTAACTTATAAGATCTGATTAAACCTAGTTGAGTCGAGCTCTATAACAGAAAAACAGAAATATGCCTAAATTGCCCTAAGTGATGTGTTTGCTCTGAGTAAAAAATTGCGTGTGTCCTGCATCTTCAACCTCGATGTCATTATATACTTCTTTTAGAGGCGGTTTGTCTTTTCCTTTCCTGCCCTCAATCGATTTTATCGATTTCTGGGAATATTCCATTTCTTTCGATCTTCGTGTTTATCTTCAGAAACTTTACATTTATCTTTTGAACTTGACATTTTCTTTTCCTGCCATACAAAAGACAGACCATCATAGGAATTGGCTTGATTTCATATAAACTCGTGAGTGGGCTTTAGCTGCGTTTTAGACATTTTCAGGCCGTTTTTTCGACTTCAGCTTTTTTACGATCTAATGAAAGAGCGCTTCCAAAAAGGTGTCGATCCCGTAGAAAGTTTGAATTCCCCGTATAGTGGAGGCAGCTTCAGGTGTTTAGTTATCATACGAGAAAGCAAATTCTTATGATTTTTAAATAGTAAAGTTCAAAATGGTAACTCCGATCGAGATAAAACCAGAGCGAGTCCTACTCGACCGCCGAAGAGGAAGGCTGCGAGGACAAGATTAAAATGGGTTGGTTGATCCAACTTGCCGAACGGGCGAGTTGCCCGGCTTGCTTGGTCCAACTCGCTGAACAGGCGAGTTGACCATCGTGCTTTGTCCAACTCGCGGAATAGGCGAGTTGGACGGTCTGCTTGGTCCAACTCGCCCGTTCGGCGAGTTGACCATCATGCTTAGTCCAATTCGCCGAAGGGCGAGTTGACCATCATGCTTGGTCCAGCTCGCCCATTCGGCGAGTTGGATGGCCTGCTTGGTCCACTCACCCGTTCGGCGAGCTGGACCGGTCCAATTCGCCGAATGGGGCGAGTCGGGCGATCGAGACTTATGGTTGTTTCGTTGTTTCGATACTCGGGATCCGTTTGCTTGAGGACTTACCGTATCATTCCTTTTTCAAAATTTATATGAAACTCGATTTCGGTTTTCATGCTCCTTATTTTCTTTAAAACATTATCGCCTCTTTTCTAAAGAGGGACGTTTTCCGGGAAGTTTCAGGCGGTGTTGGTTTACTATTCTAGCAAGGTATAAATATTCTAAACAATCAACTATCAAATTAACCCTTAATCTAACACACAAAATAATACTCTTGACAAAAGATATCATGTGTAGTACTTAGGGATTGAATCCACAAAGAACAATGACACACAATAGATTTCTTATTCCTAAAGTTAAGTTAGGTAATTATATATATATATATATATATATATATATTGGTAACAAGTAATCAATATAAGGAAATATTTCTTATTAGAGAGTGTAGATGCGATATGGAAATATGTTAATAATGTAAATGTGAAAATATGCTAATAATGTAAATATGGAAATATGCTAATAATGTAAATATGAAAATATGCTAATAAACTAACTAGATATAGATGTAAATATGTTTGATCTAGGATTTCAGGCAAGTGGATTATAGAAGATAGAAGTTAAGGATATTTAATCATGGAACTCGATATTTATTGTAAAAGACACCAGCTCTCGCTGCGAGTCTAATCTATTGACCAAATCGCTCTCGCTTGTTGACACGGATTGACCATCGATCGATGGCAATGATCCTGCGTCGATCGATGGTTTCTTGAATCAAGCTTTATGACCAAATTCGATAAGTTCACTAGGTTAACTAAATCAACTCTCATTTGTTTCTAGCAACCTAGCTCAACAGAATAAACTCTGGTAGCTAGACCATGCTTTCGCTTGCACCTAACTATCCTATTATCATGGTTCTAGTTAGCTACTCCAGAACACAAGCAATAAACACAATTCTATTGATAGATCTAATAATGACCCTTACAATTTTTTGTTGGGCTAATCCATCAATACCATTAATAAACCCTAAATCTAGTTGATAACTACTTAGACATAATTAAACTAAGAAGAATAATCTGAATATAATACATAAATAAAATACTGGGTTTCCAATACAAATCCCTACTATATTGTATTGTATTATATTCTATTGTATCCCCCCTTTTTTTTTCTAATACTTAAAGTATAAATATAAAAACCCTAAAATCTAGGTCAAAAACTCGTCCAAGGGTAAACGCTGTAATCTTGTGTCTTGTCTCTAACTTGGGTTTGAAATCGCGTTGTCTGTGAATTTGTTATCGATCGATGCTAAGTGGTCAGTATCGACCGGATCTTGGTCATATAAACATCGATCGATGTCAGGATAGTGCCGCTCGATCAACGACAGTCTTGTACTTCGACTCTCTCATAGATCAGCTACGGATTAATCACCTCTAAATGCTCTAAAATCTCCAAGTATCTCTATATATCTCCAAAACATACCTAGACCTGTAAAGACATTAAAACATAGCCTAGACACACATAATAAACTCTAAATGGAGTCCATAACATGGCCTAAAACTGGTAATAATCTTATTAAACTATATAATTATTCAAGTTACACTTCTTTATAAACAATCACATCACTTATCCGTGATACCTCCAATGAAATGAAATTTAAAATTCTTCCTGAGAAAAATGGTGCTTTGACTATCACAAAGCAACACATACTTTTCATGCTTGAAACCGATCTCTTCACAGATGTTTTTCATCCACACAACTCTTTACAAGCTTCAAGTTGCAGCAAGGAACTCTGCCTCAGTGGTAGGTAATGCAACACACTTTTTCAACCTTGACTGCCATGCCACAGTTTCACCCGGAAACGTTACCAAGTAAACCGAAATAGGGCTTACTAGATACAACATCCCCGCACATGTCAGCATCAGTATAGCTAACAAGCAATGGCTTCTTGTCTCCAAAGTAATCTTCAGATCAGAAGTCCCTCAGAGATACCACAAAATCCACTTCACAACATTCTAATGTTCTCTTTCTGGACTGGAGAGAAATTGCTGACAAATCCAACAGCGTAGGCTAAATCCAATCTTGTACAGACCATGACATACATCAAACTACCCACTGCAAAAGCATATGGTACTCTCGCTATATATTCCTTGTGTGCATATGTCTTCGGTGCGTAGTCTTAAGTATGAATCAAGAGGAGTACTTTTTTCTATGTACTTATCCTAAGACAAGTGAATTAGCTTCTCACCTCTATCTCAAAAATTCTTATACCGAGAATCTGTTTCGCTAGACCCATATCTTTCATGGCAAAGGATATGCTAACTTAGTTTTTCATCTTCTTAATTTTCTCCATGTTCCTGCCCACAATCAATATATCATCGATGCACAGCAACAAGATGATAAAATCATCCACACCAAACACCTTCACAAAAACACAATGGTTCGAACTAGTCTCTGCATAAACATTCCCCCACATAATAAGACTTGAACTTCATGTACCACTGCCTCGGTGCTTGCTTCAATCCCATAAAGGCTTTTTTCAAACGGAAAACCAAATCCTCTTTTCCTTTTTCACATAGCCTTCCAGTTGTTCCGTATAGATCTCTTCCTCCAAATCACCATGAAGGAAAGCTGTCTTCACATCCATTTTCTCAACTTCTAAATCAAGGGCTCGTTGCCAATCCAAGCATAACCTCGATGGATGACATCTTCACAACAAGAGAAAATATTTCATCATAATCAATCCCTTTATTTTGGTTTTAGCCTTAACGACCATCTAGCCTTGTATCGAGGTGGCAAACTGGTATCCTGATGCTTATTTATGTATACCCACTTATTAAGCATAGTCAGTCTTCTTGCCCTTAGGAAATTCACACAACTCAAATGTGTGATTCTCTTCAAAAAAAGTACATCTCTTTATCCATGTGCCAAAACACATATCCTTGCGTTACTCCTCCAAAGATACATCATAGCTTTCAGGCTATCCCCCATCAATAAGTAACTTATACTAATCTTGTCGACGGTTTACGATCTCTCTCAAATATTCTAAAAATAGTAGGTTGGTTCTCAGAAGCTGGTGTCTCACCATGATCATCACCATGATCACCACTACCATCTTCATGTGCAAGAGAATCTGAATTGGGTGTATCATCTTTACCTCAGCCTCAACCTCAACCTCACTGTGGCCTGTTGTAGAAGGAGTAATCTCTGAATCGATCAAACTCTTATCAACATGAGTTAGATTTTTGGACTCGTCAATATCCTCAATCGTTTCATCTTCCATCATAACATCTCTTCTCCTTACAAGCTTCTTCTCAATGGGATTATAAAAATATGTGCCTAAACTCATCCTGACCGTAATCGATGAACACACACTGTCATGATTTCATCTCAACGTTCGATCTCTCATCCTTGGGAATATGAACAAATGACTTACACCCAAAAAACCCCAAGTGACTGTAAGAAACATCCTTACCAAATAAAACCCTCTCTAGAATATCACCCTCCAATTCAGCACTCAGTGAAAAGTTCATCTCATGAACAACCATGTTCAAAGATTCTCTCCAGAAAGTCATCAACAAGCCCTGACTGTGAGATCAAAACATCTCATCAAGAAGAATGAGTAACCTCTAAATCGATCAAACTCTCATAAACCTAAGTTAGATTTTTTATACTTTTCAATTTCCTCACTCATTTGATCTTCCATGAACATAACATCACTGCTCCTTACAATCTTCTTCTCAACGGGATTATAAAATATGTACCTGAACTTATCCCCACCATATTCGATTAACAAACACTTTCTTAACCCAACAAAATACTCTTGCCACAGAGGTCAAATTTTAGTATTTAGGGATCGAATCCACAGGGAGTGTGGGCACACAATAAACTCAATATAGTCGCGATTAAGCTAGGAAAATATATTAATAAGCAGTAAAAACTATAGCAGATAATTGATTGATTGGTAAGTAAACAATAATAATAAATAACTAGATATAGTGTTTCAGGCAAGTGGATTATAGAGGATAGAAGCTAAGGGTATTAATCATAGAACTCGATATCTAATGTAAAAGACGACTAACACTCGCTGCGATTCTAATCTATTGACTAAGTCCGATGTCTCAACTCTCGCTTGTTGACACGTAATGACCATCGATCGATAGCAATGATATCGATCGATGGTCTCTTGCGTCAATATTTATGACCTAATTCGATAAGTTCACGAAATTAACTAAATCAACTCTCGTTTATTTCTAACAACCTAGCTCAACATGATTAATTCTGGTAGTAGACCTTGCTCTTGCTTGCGCCTAACTATCCTATGATTAGGGTTCTAGTTAGCTACTCTAGAACACAAGCAATAATCAAATTCTATTGATAGATCTAATAATCACCCTAGCAATTCTATCGTTTGGCTAATCCATCAATGCCATTAATAAACCCTAAACCTAACAAGAGATCTACTGAAACATGATCTTTGTGACAGAAATCATAGATGAATAAAATAGATTATAATATAAAACCAAAGGAGTTCTAGGAGGACTCTGAAGGAGTTCTAGGAGGACTCTGAAGGAGTTCTAGGAGGACTCTGAAGGAGTTCTTTCCTTCTCTCCTAACCCTAGAAAAATGAATAAAAATAAAGCTTTCTTAGCGTATCAAGCGTAGCCCATCAACAATAGCTTAGAAAACATATACATAGGGTTTTAGGTCGTCGATGGGTATTTGGTAATTTTTAATGGCTTTTTAGGCTTAATTCGGCCATAAATGAAGTTGAGCCTGTCTTCTGGATCACTTCGATCGACACCAAGGCTGTTTCGTCGATCGATACTCATTCATCTTTCTCGACGGCTTCCTCTCATGAGGCAGATAGACCACGCTTCAGTAAATCGGTCATAACTTTATATCTAACCGTAAGATGGACCTCAAACCGGTGTCATTGGAAATATAACTCAAATATATATCTTATATAAAAATATTAGCTCAATATCACCGTTTGAAGGTCTCCTCCATAGCTAAACATCTGACGCATATGCGCAGTTCTGCATCTCTAAAAGTTCCAAAATCACCAAAGTTATCTAGAACGTACCTTAACCTGAAAAAACTCTGAAAAACACTCCAAACACATACAATAGACTCTAAATAGGGATGATATGATGACACAATAGTGGTAAATATCAGGCCTTATCAACTCCCCAGACTTAACCTTTTGATTGTCCTCAAGCAAACAAGGCAGCCTGTGAAAGAGGTTTTAAAAGCGGAGACTCACATAATGTCAAGTATAATTGTCACCCTACTTTTTTCAACCACATCATATCAAATCAATCACAAAGAAACTTTACATACCATATCCTAGTATAGCAACTAAATTCATTCTACCAACAACTTAGCAAATACTAGTATGACTCACCCCTTTACTGATTTCATTTTTAGCATAAAATAAAAGTACATGCTTTATCATGGGAGTATCGACATAGGACACATGAACTCTTACCCCTGCAAGTATCTGAGTACACAAGTAGTCTTCTCTGATCCCTTTCATCTCTCTCTTCTCACTTCTCTCAGTCAATGTCTCTCTTCTTTTGAGGGTATCATTTTATTTTATTTTAACAGACGAGATATTTGAAAATGCTTCCATGAATCAAGCCCTAATGGTTTTTGCCACTTTTCACTTCTTTTGAACTTTATCTCTTTCTAGAATTATATGAATCAAGCTTTAATGGTTGTAGCCACCAAATCCTATTCGACTCATTTTTTAATCTGAAGGGAAGAGAGAGGAGAATCAGAAGCGCACAGACTTTACCTTCCAGACTTGTAGAAGGAATCCGATCTACTGTATACCAAGCCCCAAATCAAGCAAATAATGTCAGGATTAGTTTTGAAATCAGCTTCGGCTCCTTCAAACTTTCTAAGCAATAGGACACATGAACTCTTACCCCTGCAAGTATCTGAGTACACATGTAGTCTTCTCTGATCCCTTTTATCTCTCTCTTCTCACTTCTCTTAGTCAATGTCTCTCTTCTTTTGAGGGTATCATTTTATTTTATTTAACTGACTGATTGATATTTGGAAATGCTTTCCATGAATCAAACCCTAATGGTTTTTGCCACTTTTTTCACTTCTTTTTTGAACTTTTTCTCTTTCTAGAATTATATGAATCAAGCTTTAATGGTTGTAGGCACCAAATCCTGTTCGACTCATTTTTTAATCTGATGGGAAGAGAGAGGAGAATCAGAAGCGCACAGACTTACCTTCCAGACTTGTAAAAGGAATCCAATCTAGTGTATACCAAGCCCCAAATCAAGCAAATAATGTCAGGATTAGTTTTGAAAATCAGCTTCAGCTTCGGCTCCTTCAAACTTTCTAAGCAATTTGGTATCTCTAGTAATCTCAGCAAACAACCTTTTAAGAATGATGCTACAGTATGATTAGTCAATAATAAATCTTGATCATAGTCCCCTTCATTACTCAGTAAAACCTTTTGAAAACTTATATATATATATATATACATATATATATAGAGAGAGAGAGTAAATAAGACTCAAAACAAATCAAATAGCATCAGTGAACCTCCCCAGACTTAAATTACATTGTCCCTAGTGTAATCCGTCCCGGATTGGTTAGAAAAAACTAAATCATAAGTAAATAGCTTAAGAGAGAAACTCGATATCAGACTCTATAAAAGAGTGTCGATCAATGGTAGATGGATGGTGTCGACCGATGGTCATGATCAATGGTCGATCGATGTTTATTCTTCAGTTTCGATTAATGGTACACCTGGAAGTTTCTACTCTGCTTTTTTTTAAATTAAAGAAAATAGAAGACATATCAGTAATACCTCCCCAGACTTAAACAACACTATCACGAGTGTTATACATCCAGAAATTGGTGAAGAAAATAAATCATAAGGACTAAATTTAACAAGGAAAATGATATACCTTCTTGCTGATGGTGACCGTCGACCGACACTGTTAAGTGGCGATCGATCGATACTAGGGTTACTTTGTCGCTCGACAGTGATCAAGTGTCGATCGATGCTCTGCGAAGACTATCTTCCTCGGATATCTTTTTTTACTCAGCGCTTGGTTTTAGTCTTTAGCTTGACGTTTTTGAAACTCTTATTCAGTCCGGATGAGATTGGTAACTTGCTCCAAAACAATTCCTAATGTCCAATATCTTCAGCTTCATCACCCATTTTGTGAAAGCCTCCATTGACTCTTGTCCTTTGTCTATCATCTCAGCAATAAGGAGTGCTCGAAGCATAGCAAACGGCTGTGAGAAGCATCTCCTACGCACTCTGTATTTCCTAACACCATCTGAGAAGTGGGGAATCAATGATAATTTTCAGAACCATCCTTTGTCCTTTTCCTCTTCTTCCAGTTCCTCTTCTTCTTCTCCTTCTTCTTTCTGCTCCTTCCCCCATACTTGGCTCTTTCTGTCTCTGCATGAAGAGATACGCTAGAGGTGTCGATCGGAAAAGAGTGTGTATTTTTGATAGATGCTTTCTTATTGATGTCGTTCGATACTGGTTCTGCGTGGTCTTCGTCGACTTTGCTCGTAAATCTCAACCTTGGTTGAGAAACTTTTGCATGCTGATGATCATCAAATACCCCATTGTAGGAACTTATATGTGCACTTCTATCTGGTAGGAAAGGAGATTCAACTTCAAATACAGCGCATGGAACTAAAATCTTCACAGGATCATGTATCCTCTTCACTCTTTTGTGAAAGCCATCAGCTTCTTCTGTGCATATAGGTGGTCTCTGATGTTTAGGGACATCAAGATGTGAGGTCTTGGACACGTGCATTCTCTCCTCAATCGGTCCTGGTTCAATCATGTAACCTGGATGTTCGTTCAACAATGAGTGTCGATCGATGTTGGATGAGCGGTGTCGATCGATAGCATCCGGTGGGTGTCGATCGATAGCATCCGGTGGGTGTCAATCGATATCATAGGTGGGTGTTGATCGATGTTAGCCTTTGTGTGAAGTCTCTAGATCTTTTCCCAAAGTGTGTTGATCGTCATCAAGCTTCATCTCCAAGTCCTGATCTATATCTTCAAGCTTTTCCCCCAGCTCTAAAAAGTCTTCTATATGGACTTTCCTACTCGAATCCAAATACCCAAGTTGTTCTCTATCCTCTACCTCCAAAAGATCTCCCATGGTGATTTCTCTGTCTACATCTGGAGCATGATAACAACTTGATACATTGGTGCTCTCTAGTGTCGAGTCTGCAATGTTTTGAGGACAAAGCGATCTCTCAGGGGTTTTGATAGATGTTGATTGACAATAAGATTTTGTGTCATCGATGTGGAGGTGGTGGTGTTGATCGATGTTGAAGTCATGGTGTCGATCAATGCTGAGGTCATAGTGTCGATCGATGTTGAGGTCGAATTACTAATGTCAACTTCTTTTGCTCTGCTCGGCTCAGATCCATGATGCTCATCACCTTTCCATGTAACCACATCTGTTATTTAAACCTGATTATCTTGCTTATTAGCGCGAGTGTTCATTGTTTCAAATTCTACTTATGTTTCACTATAAGGACCACCCAACATCTGACTGGATTTAAACATCAGATCCTTCTCCCGGCCTTTAACCAACATGTCCAGCATATCATCAATCTTCTTTAGTCAACCTGCTGCAGTATCAATGAGAAAGTTGATGAGGAAAGTGCTTTTAATCTCCTCCCAACATGTTAGAGATCCTGGTTGCAGTTGACTGAACCATCTAAATGCATCTCGAGATAGAGAATATGGGAAAATCTTGCACAACATGTGGTATTTAGACACTTCATTCTGCTCGCTCCTTGAGACTAGATCCACAATTTCTTCGATGTGTCCCTTCGAATCTTCATGAGGCAAACTCTGAAAATATTTATGAGCTGCCCAATCATACCATTCACGGCTCAACTGGAAGTCATTTATTCTCAGCAACAACAATAACATCAGGGATCACAGCTCCTTGTGCATTAATCAATTGTCCTATATTGTTGCGAGGACGACCTTCTTCGTCTCGTAAGATCCCATTCTCATCAGCCTTAAGTATAAGAACAAGAATTTCCCCTGTCTTCTCGCAAGTGATATCGATCGACAACGAAGTGTGGGTGTCAATCGATGTCATGATGTTAGTATCGGTCGACGTTGAAGTACTCGTGTCGATCGATGCTCGCTTCTCTTTGCTAGCGACAACTTCTTGGAGGGTGTCGACTGCCCTCGTAGACTTATGGATCGTGCGCCAATCAGTAGGTTCCTTTTTGAAGGACCCAAAAATATTCTCCTCATTGCTTCATGGTACTAATATGTATGTACCTGAAACACAAGAAAAATATTTTATGTAAGTAAAGTTATATAGAAAAATACCTAAACTAAATAAAAAAAATTGAGTCTAATGGCGAATTCTCGCTCCCCGGCAACGGCGCCAAATTTGACATGAGGGTTTTATGTATTTCAATGAAAACTCTATCAAATTAATCCTATGAACTACTGTTGCCAAGAGAGGTCAAATTGTAGTATTTAGGTATCGAATCCACATGGAGGGTGGGCAAACAATAAACTCAATACAATCGCGATTAAGCTAGGCAAATAGATTAATAAGTAGTAAAAAACTATAACAGATAATTGATTGATCGGTAAGTAAACAATAATAATAAATATCTAGATCTAGGGTTTCAGGCAAGTGGATTATAGAGGATAAAAGCTAAGGTTATTAATCATAGAACTTGATATCTAATGTAAAAGAAGACTAGCTCTCCCTGCGTTTCTAATCTATTGACTAAGTTCGATGTCTCAACTCTCGCTTGTTGACACGGAACGGACCGTCGATCGATGGCAATGATCTTGCATTGATCGATGGTCTCTTGAGTCAAGCTTTATGATCTAATTCAATAAGTTCACTAAATTAACTATATCAACTCTTGTTTGTTTCTACCAACCTAGCTCAACATGATTGATTCTGGTAGTAGACCATGCTGTCGGTTACGCCTAACTATCCTATGATCAGGATCCTAGTTAGATACTCTCGAACACAAGCAAAAAACAAAATTCTATTGATATATCTAATAATCACCCTTGCAATTCTATCGTTTGGATAATCCATTAAAACCTTTAATAAACCCTAAACCTAACAAGAGATCTACTCAGACATGAACTTTGTGACAGAAAGCATAGATGAATAGAATAGATATAATATAAAACCAAAAAAGTTCCAGGAGGACTCTGAAGGATTTCCTACCTTCTCTCCTAACCCTAGAACAATGAATAAAAGAAAGCATGCTTAGCGTATCAATCGTAACCGTCAACAATGGCTTAGAAAATATATAAATAGGGTTTTAGGTCGTTCATGGATATTTTTATAATTTGTGATAGCTTCTAGGATTAAGTCGGCCATAAAACAAGTCGTGCCTGTCTTCTGGGATCACTGTCGGTCGACACTAAGGCTGTGCTGTTGATCGACACTCATTCATCTTCTCGACAGCTTCGTCTCGCGAGGCAGACAGACCACGCTCCAGTAAATCAGGCATAACTTTAGATCTAACCTTCATATGGACCTCAAACCGGTGGGATCGGAAAGCTAACGCAAATATATATCTTCTGTCCAAAATATCATCTCAATTTTACCGTGGGAAGATCTCCATCCATATCTAAACATCTGACGCATCTGCGCATTTCTGCATCTCTAAAATCTCCAGACCAAAGTTCTACAGAACGGACCTGAACCTGAAAATACTCTAAAACATACTCCAAACACATATAATAGACTATAAATATTGCTGATATCATGGCAAAATAGTGGTAAATATCAAGGCCTATCAACACTTTCTTGACTTCATGTCAACCTTCGATCTCTTATTTTTGGGAATATGAACAAATGACTTACACCCGAAGACCCTCAAGTAACTGGAAGAAACTTCCTTACCAGGAGAAATCTCTCTGGGATATCAGCCTCCAATGGAGCACTCAGTGACAATTTCATCTCATGAACAACCATATTCAAAGCTTCTCCCCAAAAAGTCATTTATAAGCATGATTGTGAGATCAAACATCTCATCTTCTTGATAGTTTTCTTGTTCATCCTTTCAGCCAACCCATTCAACTGTGGAGTTTTAGGCGGCATGAACTGATGCATTATTTCATACTCTTTGCAATAAGCATTCAAATGGTCCAGAATGCTCTCTACCATTATTATTGCGGATACACTTCAGCTTCCTCCCGTTTGTCTCTCAAACAATGCCACAAAATGATTGAAAATATCCCAGAACCTGATCCTTCGTCCTAATAGAAACTCCCCCCCCCCCCAACTTCTTTGAATGATCATCATTGTAAGTCACAAAATATGACGTGCCACCAAGAGATCTTATCTTCATTGGACCACACACATCTGAATGTACCAAATCCACAGTACCTCGGGTTTCCTAGAAGGTGCAAAAGACTTGAAAGATACTATGTGTTGTTTTACCGGAAAGCAATGCAAACACTTCTGCAAGTGCAAACTAGAGATCCCTAGACAACACAACCATTCCCTTCTCACTCATGTGACTGAGTATTTAATGCCATATCTCCATGGCACAATCAATCTCCATCTCATTAACAACATATTTGGAGACCTTATCATGCATCCAATAGAATATTAAGACTTCTCACCTTGAGCCACGATCATAGAACCATAAGATATCTTCTATTTACCACTATCATGCAAGCTGTAAAAACCCTCATCATCAAGTCTCCCTGTCAATATCAGATTCATCTAAACCAACCTAGTCCTAATACCAGTCTCCAAGAAAATATCTCC
Source organism: Moricandia arvensis (assembly GCA_905132765.1). Classification (NCBI taxonomy): domain Eukaryota; kingdom Viridiplantae; phylum Streptophyta; class Magnoliopsida; order Brassicales; family Brassicaceae; genus Moricandia; species Moricandia arvensis. The sequence goes on from CAJHQP010009806.1 coordinate 17,205, forward strand.
AATGTCAATAAACCTGAGCCAAACCATCATTCGTCATCTTCACGAACCATAATTACCGAAGTATAGGTAGAAAACAAATCCCGCTATGATGTAGCATGAGTAGTAGCTCCACTATCAACCACACAACTGGTGTATCATGGCATGCGACATTAATGGCATCACAATCAAGAAGAATGAGAAACTGATCTCTGGTGATGGTCACCCCATCCATGTTTTCTTCTTAATTACCTTGTTGCTTGTTTTTCAGCTTCCAGCAATACTTCTTCATGTGCCCTTTCTTATGACACAAATAACACTTCATATTAGCAAATTTATTAGATGTGCTCCTGCTTTTTTATTGTCACTCTTGGTATCTCTATATGAACGCCAAGTACTAGCATTTGACTGCCTTCTTTCTTTCTCATTAAGAACAATATTCTTCAGTAAATCCATCGAAATAGTACCTAATGGCGTGGAGTTATAAAGAGAGATCCTGAAAACCTCTCAAGAATCTGGTAAAGTACCGAGAAGCCATAGACCCTGAATCTCATCATCAAACTTGATTCCCATATCAAACAACTTGTTGAGCAATCCCTGAAACACATTTAAATGATTCGTCATCGGAGTTCCCTCTGATACCTCAGCTCAATAAACCTATTGATCATGTACATCTTGTCATTTCCAGTCTTCCTAGCATACAACTTCTCTAGCTTTAATAACAAAGAACGAGCATCAATCTAACACATTATCATCTACCCACTGCCATATCAGCCCACACCCTTGGTGATACAGCAACTTACATTCATCTTCGGTCTTATTACCAGGTTTCTTCTCTTGAAATACCAGAACATGGAATACTTTAACAAAGAGCAGATCCTCTATATTTCCCTTCCATACCCCTATGTTGAGGAAAACCACTCACCCACAACGAAAATATATGAATCGTGTTTCCCCATACCTTGTATTAACCTATACAATAAGAAGTATCTAAATGAGACAAGCATATTTAACATAGAAAAACCTCCTCGATGTGAGAAGAAAAAACTTATGGGACCGTCATCCACTCAAAAATCCCTTATATAAATGGGTATGAGTACAACACGTCCTCCATGTTCAACAACCTGAACAGAACAAATACTATAGCTACAAAGAGTTATCTCCAACACCAAAAACAACAACAGCAACAACAACAACAACAACAACAAGAAAGAAACACAAAAGCTTCAAAACTAGCAGCCACAAAACAACCTCAACTAACAAGGATTACGGCAATCAGAAACTAACCCCACCGTACAAATCCAAGATGAACAAGTTAACAACACCTTTACCAAATTATAGCTCAGTCAGAGAAGATCTCATCGTGGAATTACACCAAACACTCAAGACAACACTGTTGAAGATTTGTGACGACCAGCTTCATTAAAACCAAAAATAAAAGAAGATCCAACAAGTTAAAACCCAATCCCTTTGGTGAAACTCTAACCAATTGAATGACGAAGCCTCCCACAAACTATCAGCTAGATGAGGATCCGTTTGACCTTCCAAACATGCTTTAACAAACCATAATGAGTTCTGCCTTCTTATCTCGCTTCGATCTTCACTTGAATTAGAGATTAATTTTTAATAAAAATATCAAAGTGGGTCCATAGCTCAGTGGTAGAGCAATTGACTGCAGATCAATAGGTCACCGGTTCGAAACTGGTTGGTTTTTTAAAGTTTAGCAGTTTATGTGCTTTAATTATATAAGTAACTAGATTTTTATACAATTTTTCTTAACCCAGATAATTAGAGATTAATGTTGAATAAAAATATCAAAAGAGGGTTCATAGCTCAGTGGTAGAGGAATTGACTGCAGATCAATAAGTCACCGGTTGGAACCCTGGTGGGCCCTTTCTTTTTATATTTAAGTTCAGCAATAGTTTATGTACCTTTAATTAGATAATCAACTAGATTTTATTCAATTTTTCCAATTTTTCTTAACCCAAATGAATTAGAGATTAATGTTTAATAAAAGATCAAAGTGGTTCCATAGGTCAGTGGTAGAGCAACTGTCTACAGATCAATAGGTCATCGGTTCAAACCATGTTGGGTACTTGTCTTTTTATTTCAGCAATAGTTTATGTAGCTTCAATTATATAATCAACTAGATTTTTTTTCAATTTTTCGTAACCCAAATGAATTAGAGATTAAGGTACAATAAAATATCAAATTGGGTCCATAGCTCAGTGGTAGAGCAATTGACTGCAGATCAATAGGTCACCGGTTCGTACCCGGTTGGGCCCTAGTCTTTTTATTTTTAAGTTTAGCAGTAGTTATGTAACTTTAATTAGATAATCAATCTGGCTTTTATTTAATTTTGTAGCTTCAATTAGATAATCTACTATATTTCATTCAATTTTCCAATTTTTCTTAACCCATATGAATTAGAGATTAAGGTACAATAAATATCAAATTGGGTTCATAGCTCAGTGGTAGAGCAATTGACTGCAGATCAATAGGTCACCGGTTCGAAACCCGGTTGAGCCCTAGTCTTTTTATTTTTAAGTTTAGCAGTATTTTATGTAGCTTTAATTAGATAATCATTTGGCTTTTATTCAATTTTCCAATTTTTCTTCCACACAATATATAAAGTATATATAAATTATAATTATTATGAATAAAATATTTACAATAAAAATAATCTCATGCTTTCAAATTGGCGAATGAAAATCTAGTTTTCTTTATTTCTTTAACATATACATATATATAGTTAATAAGGAAATTTAACTGAATATTTATGGAGACGTCAATAATTAGGTATTCATATAGGATTCAAAAGTATTTTTATAGGTGGTGAGTTGCACTGCAAGAAAACATATCTATTACGAGGGCGATTTTCGTGGTAAATTCGTCTTAATAGGGGTTACGATGAATTAACCACGAACACTGTTTCCCATAATCACCCATTGTAATGGAAGATTCGTCTTAAATTCCTTGTTACAGTTACGACGAATCATATTCGTCGTAAACAACAAAGTAGACCAATTCGTCATAAACTCATGGTTAAATTGCATCCTAAAAACTCGTAAATTTTCCTTGTAATGGCCGTCGTGAACAAAAAGTAGACCAAATTTTCATAAACTCATGTTTAAATTTCTCCTAAAAGACTCGTAAAGTTTCCTTGTAAAGCCGTCATGAATATCAACGTTAAATCTTCGGTCAAGAATCGTAAAGTTTACAAAGAATATAAAATTTCTTGTTAAAGCCTCCTAAAATCATTACAAAAATTTACAAGATTAACTTGCTAATTTATCGGAAACATTTATGATGAGGTGCACAAGAACTTCCTTGTAAACTCGTTGTAAAATTTACGAGTAGTTAACAAAAATATCCACGTTAAACACTCATTAACTTAACTACAAATTTACTCGATTTAAATAAGTTATTATTGATTAGCTAAAATTTTGAAATTAAATTAAAAATAATTTTTTATTTATAAATATAGTAATATTTTATCTGAAACCCCTAAAATTTGAGACCCTAAACCCCAAGTTCTTAACTTCTTATCCATATCATTTACCACATTCTCCCTTAACCCCTAAGTCTATTAACGCTTTAACCCTAAACCCAATTTTATCTTAACCCTCAAGTCCCCAAGTAATTATCATAATCAAACACGCACACATGCATTATATAAGTCTCAAATTCATTAATATATGAGAACAAATTACATCATTCAGACTCATCCTTCGAGATTTCATCATCATTACATTGATCGTCAGGAAG
>CAJHQP010009807.1:0-20948 GCA_905132765.1 Moricandia arvensis
GAAACCTTCAGTTACAAATCTGCAGTACCTTAATTCTAGAAGATTTTCATGTTATGGATATTCAGATAGAGTGGAATTCTTATTTATTACTTGGGAGAGTGTTCATGGCTACTGTAGGATCAGTTTGTGACATGAAGACAAATATGTTATATCTGTTACTCATCAGTGAGACCAATTTCTATGAGCCTGTCCAAGTGACCAGGAAAACACGCCTTATATTGAGATAGGAGATGACCGATGCTTTGTGAAAGTTGATTATTCTGATTCTGGCGCAGAGCATGAGGATGATGAAGAAGTGTTGACCGACACCCCAACCTTCAACATCGATCGACAACCCTATGATTCCAGATTATCAAGAGCTTTTTATATTGAAGTCTCACTTCCACCGAAAAAGAGAGTTAGTGTATTTGAACCAAGTGAGTATGATGTTTACAGAGATAAAAAGGGCAATGCAAAAGCTAAGGATGTAAGGATCATCAATCTTTTCAAAGAAGATATATAATTGATCCTTAACATGGCAAATAGTTGGGGAAGCTGTCACATGAGTCTACCAATTTACCATGAATGTTTGGAGATGTCTGGAATTCTTCCTACTTCCGCTTATCGACCAGAAGCTGAAGTCTATGTGATAGAACAAGTTGATAAGTGGACAACTGACATTTAAAGAGCTCAAGGATGGGATGTTTGATGAGTTGTATAAGAATATTGAGGAAGTCTACTTTTTTCTGGAAAACACTATTGCTAGCTTGAAGCAATGTATGGAAGAGCTACAGCTGAAAGTGGATTACACACATGAGATTATCCAGAGACAACAAAAGCACATAACCAAAGGAGAAGAAGCCATCAAAATTTTGTAGGTATAGTTCGAGATGAGTAAAGAAGATGTGCATAATTTTTTTCCAACAAGCATTCCATTACCTCCTTACTAGTCTGAAACATCCAAAACGTTTAGTTATAGACAATAAACAAGCACTTAATAAGAGGCAACCCATTTAGTAAGTTTTAAATTCTTTTTTATTTTTTTTTCGTTTTACGGATTTTTGTGTTTACTGTATTTCAAGAAAAAAGGACTCAAGGAAATGCGACTGCACATAGCATCGACCGACACCTGATCACTGCCGATCGATGGAGTAACCCGAGTATCTAACGATCTTCCCTTAGCTTTTCTCATTGGTACTCACCATTAGAGATCAGGTATACCGTTTTTCCTTTTTAAATTTCATCCTTATGATTTATTTTCCCACTTATCTCAGTCTGAATAACACTGGGGACAGGTTTATTGATGTAGTGTTTTATATTGTGCATTATTTTATTTGTTTATTTGAGTTTTATAAAGTTAAGAAAGGGATTGTGATTGTCTTAAATTTTTTCTTGTTATCTAACAACTCCATAACACAATTCTTAGATGTATTGTCTGTTTAGTGTACTAGAGATACCAAAGTGGGTCACTTGCCAGTCATATCCACACTTGTTGATATTGTTTGAATTAACCGAAGCTTACCTCCAACCTAATTGAAATTAATTTTCTTGTCTTGGGGCTTGGAATACACTGGATCGTATTCCTCTTACAAGTTTCGAATGTAAAAGTCTGCGCGCTTCTTGTTCCCTCCTCCCTCTCTCTTTGGAATCTAGAAAAAGACTGAGATAATTTCCTAAAAGATGCAGAGAGGTAGGTAAATTAACTATGACACAATTATTCGAATTCAAAAAGGAATGATCACACACCGTAGAAGTGAGGGATATGTAAAGTATCAGTGAGCCCATTATTCGCCTACACTTGGTCAAAAGAAAGAAAAAAAATGAACAAGATGGACTGCATCAGCGTCATTGAGTCACTGGATTTATAAAAAAACAAAAGATATAAAAAGATTCAGAGAAGAGAGAAAGAGGGAAGAAGTGATCAGAGAAGGTTGAATGTGTGTTCAAGTACTTGCTTGAGTAAGAGTGATACGTCCTTAAATTACCCTAGAGCTACTAATTACTCTCTTAAATAAGAGGTTCAGTTGTAGTATTTATGTATTGAATCCAAAGAGAGCGAGGACACACACTAAATTTGATAATCAAGTTAGTTATGCTAGGCAATTAAATAAACTTTGAGAACTAGTAAATAAGGAATGAGTTGGTTGTAAGAAATTAAGAAAAATAGCTAGATCTAGGGTTTTCAGGTAGTGAATTATAATGGATAGAAGCCAAGGGTTTTTCAATAATAGAACATTAATAAATAAAAATATCAGATTATACCTATCTATGGATAAGCTAAGAATCTACAAACTCTCCTGTGTGAATTCGGAATGACCGTCGGTCGATGCTATGCAAACATCATCGATAGATGGCTTTCTTAGTCAAGCATTAAAGGATTACTAGAGTAATCTCTCGATTATACCTAGAAACTTAACCTCAACAAGATTAATTCAAGTAACGATCCTACTCTTGCAAATATCAATTATCCTAATACCAGGGTTCTAGTTAGCTACATAAGAACGCAACCAATAAGCACAATTCTGATGACAGTTCTAATAATCAGCCTAGCAATTTTACTGTTTGGGTAATTCGTCAAAACCACTAATAAACCCTAAATCTAAAAAGAGAACTACTCAGACATAGCTAAGCTGAACATAATCATAAACATAAAATAATGCATATAATAATATGGATAGAAATCTTGAGTTCCAATACAAAGCTTGAAATAAGTCTTGATCTACTTCTCTAATACTACTACGTTTCTATGAAAATTTATAAACATGTAAAATATCTCTCTTTGCATAAAAAACATGCAAAGATAATATAAATAGGTAAAACTTGTCAAGGGGTAATCTTGTAATTTTGTGACTTGGGCCTTTAAGTCGGGTGTTATGTGAATTGGGCTTCTGCGTGTTGAATATCGATCGATGGCAAGGGTGTGTCGTCGATCGACGCAACTCTCTGTCTCAACTCATTCATTGCTGAATTTTGACCATCTACCGGGTTCCTCTAACTTAGAGATCCATAAATCCTCATAATCTCTATAATTTCTTTGATTTCTAGTAGTATCGACTGACAACAGGGGCTGGTTTCGAGCTACGCTGAGGTCTTAGTATTGATCGACTCTGAGGTATTTGTGTCAATCGATGTTGAGGTTCGATCACTAATATCAACTTCTTTTGCTCTGCTCAGTTCTCCAGATCCATGTTGTTCGCTAATCCTTACCATAGCATACCCGAACAGCTGTCCTGGAATCTCCATCTTCCCTTTTTATCTACTAACGTTCCATGAGCCTGTCCTACTTATCATTTTTTTCCCTTTCTTGAGCTGCTGCAGTATCATCAAGAAATTCGTAGAGGAAGGCTCTTTCAAAGTCCTCCTTATGTGTGTCTAGGATTTGTTCTAGAGTCTTTTAAGTTCCAGGTGCATTTTAGAGCATTATAGAGATTATGAGGCTTTCTAGAGCTCAAAGTGAGAGAAATCCCGTAGATGGTCAGAATCAGCAATGTAGAAGACAATACAGAGAGTTGCGTCAATCGATGATGCACCCTTGCCGTCGGTCGATGGTAAATACGCAGAAGCCCAATTCACATAGTACCCGACTTGAAGCCCAAGTCACAAAAATTACAAAATTACCCCTCGATGAGTTCTACGTAGTTTATATTATCTTTGCTTGTGTTTTATGCAAATGGAGATCTTTTACAAGTCTAGAGATTACCATAGCAAACATAGTAGTTTTAGGGGAGAATATCAATACTTTTTTCAAGCTTTGTATTGGAACTCATTTTTCTATCCCTATTATAAGATGCATTATTGTATGTTTATGATTATGTTCTGCTTAGCTATGTCTGAGTAGATCTTTTGTTAGATTTAGGGTTTATTAATGGTTTTGACGGATTAGCCAAACAATAGAATTCCTAGGGTGATTATTAAATTTATCATCAGAATTGTGATTATTGCTTGTGTTCTTGTGTAGCTAATTAGAACCTTGATATTAAGATAATTGATATCTCCGTGAGTAGAATCATTACATGAATTAATCATGTTGAGCTTAAGTTACTAAGGATAATCGAAACAGAATTCTAGTAATTCTAAGTGAACTTATCAAATCTAATCATTTAATTCTTGACTAAGAAAGCTGTCGATGGATGTCGTTTGCTTACCATCGATCGAAAATCATTCTGAATTCAGACACAAGAGTTTGTAGATTCTGAGCTTAGCCATAGATAGAACTAATCTAATATCTTTACTTATTAAATTCGTGTTCTATGACCGAAATCCCATTGGCCTGTATCGATTATAATTCACAACCTGAAAACCCTAGATCTAACTATTTTCCTTAGTTGGTTATAAACCAACTATTTTCCTTAGTTGTTTACTTATTCTAAAGTCTTATTAATTGACTAGCATAACTAAGTTGATTATCAAATAAATTGTGTGCCCTCGCTATTTGTTGATTGATCCCTAAGTACTACAGTTAAACTCTTATTTGAGAGAGTAATTAGTAGCTCTAGGGTAATTTGAGCATGTGTTAAATTTGGCACCGTTACCGGGGAGCAAGGGTCGCCATTAGATTTGTTTTGGAATTTTTGATTAGGTTGCCATTTAAGTTTACTTGCATAATTTTTTTTCTTGTGTTTCAGGTACATACATCCTGGTACCAGGAAGCAATGAGAAGAGTTTTTTTTTTGTTTCTTCGAAGAAGGAGCCTGCTAATTCATGCACGACCCGTAAGTATACAAGGGAAGTATCGATCGACACCCTTCAAGCAGCAGCAATCGACAACGTGAACCAAGAATCAATTGAGACGAACTCCTTGGTATCGATCGACAACACTCATGAGACAAAAAATCAGATCCACATGGCTGATGTGAATGGATCTTATGAGGCAAAGAAGGGCGTCCTCGCAACAGTACAGGAAAATTGATTAATGCACAGGGTGATGTGATCCCTCATGTTTTTGCTGTTGCTGAGATAAATGACTTCAAGATGAGCCGTGAATGGTATGATTGGGTAGCTGAAGACCCCTTTCAGGGTTTGCCTCACGAAGATAAGATCCCAAGAAACACATCGAAGAGCTCGAGGATCTACTCTCAAGTAGCGAGCAACATGAAATATCTGAATACCACATGCTCCGCAAGATTTTCCCATTCTCTTTGGGGATGCATTTAGCTGGTTCAGTTAACTGAAGCTGAGATCTCTAAAAAGCTGTAAAAGAGCTTATATTTGCATAAAACACAAGAAAAGATAATATAATCTACGTAAAAGTCATCCAGGGACAATCTGCAATTTTTGTGACTTGGGCTTCAAGTCGGGAATTCTGTAAATTGGGGCTTCTCCGTGTTGACCAACAATCGACGGCAAGGGTGCATCATCGATCGACGCAATCTCCGTCTCGACTCTTACATTGCTGATTTTGACCAGCTACAGGGTTCCTCTCACTTTGAGCTCTAGAAAGCCTCATAATCTCTATAATCCTCCAAAATGCACCTTGACCTGAAAAGACTCTAGAACACATCCTAGACACACAAAACAGACTCCAAATAAGGCCTATAACATGCTCTAAAAGTTGTAATATTAGGACCCATCAAAGAGTCCATATGTCCTTTGATTGATACTCCGAAAGTAAACCATGCAACTTTTTACAAGTAAGAAATGAGGTTAGTAGAGGAGTGAGTTAGACATTATTAGCTAAGTTGCTAGCTAGAATGAATTTGGTTGCTAAGATAGGATAGGGTATAATTCGAAGTGCCTTGCAACATAATAAAGGTGATAGTAGTGAGTTAAGATTTTGTGAGTCCCTACGATTTCAAACCTTTTCAAAATGGCGATGTTCTTTGCTTGAGAACAAGCAAAAGGATAAGTGTGGGAGATTGATATACTATAGATCTCACCAAATTTCACCCATAGTATATGTGATTTTTAAATAATATTATATGTGTATGGAGTCTTTTTAGAGTCTTTTCAGGTCTAGGTACGATTTGGAGTAATGTGGAGATTATAGAGTATATTGGATCTTAATGATGAAGAAACCCATAGTTGCTGAAGAATCAGAAGTCAGAATCGAGATTTAGGAATTGTGTCAAACGACAACACCCTGTTAGTATTGATCGACCTCGACGCGAAAGATTGGGCCACCTTTTTCGTAACCTACTTGAAGAACAAAATCCCTTATAATTATAAGACTACCCTGCGCCGACTTTATACATAGTTTTTTTGTGCTTTGCCATTGTTTGGGAAGTACACCACCTTTTTACCACACACAACCTATTCCACCATACTTAGAAGATTTTAGTAGTTTTGGAGAGAAGATCAAGACTCCTTCAGAAATTTATATTGGGAACTCCATTGTTTTATTAACCTTATTCTATTTATGCATTTTATTCATATGTCTATTATGCTTTGCTTGATTATGTCTAAGTAGTCTTTCTTGTTAGAGCTAGGGTATTATTAGGATTTATATGTATTGATAAACATAGAATTTCTAGGGTGAATCCATAAGGATCCTTCATCATTATTAATCTTACTGCTTTTGTTATAGAGTAGCTAACTAGAATCCTAAACTTAGACTGTAGATAACTACGACGGTAGGTTCTGGAGTTAATAATAATTCTACTGAGCTAGGTTTTTAGATGCATGTAAAATCTGGTCTTGATTAACTTAGGTGAACATATCGATTAAGACATAATGCTTGTATAATGTAGTATCGACCGACACTCTTACCATTGTATCAATAGGCTACTTGTTATTTGCTTGCATATCGATAGCTGGACCAAAGAAATAGTCATCTGATTAGACTCGCCGAGATAGCAGGATATTTTGTTTAGTATTCGAGTTTAGGACGGTTTACCGTACACCCTTAGCATCTATATAACAATATTATAACATAAAACCATAGATCTAGATATTTCTTCTTATAAGTTTACAAGTCAACTCTTAATTAGTCTCTTCTATTTACTGCTTTATAACTATTTTCCTAGCTTATTCTTAATATTAATAAGTCGATTATGTGCCAATGCTCCATGTGGATTTGATCCCTGAGTACTAAAACCGAACCTCTTATTTGAGAGACTAATGTTGCTCATAGGATAATTTGAGTAATATCATTCAACATCCTCAATAGTATGATGGACCAGAGCTTATTATCTATCAACATGATGTTGAGCGAAGAATGAAGATCAAGATTCCTAAGCATCAGATGAGAGATGCTAATGACAAAGAGATGGATGGTTTCACCAAGAGGGTATTAAGGATCCTTGAAGAAGTACCCTCCGATGAGGTTTATTACCAGTAAGGACTCTGGATGTTTTCAAAGAGAGTAGAGAAACAGAAGTGAACATCAAACGAATGTCTTATCAGCTCAGAGGGAAGATCCAGTATCGATCGAAGTTCCTATAATGGCATCGATCGATGGTGTAAATCGTGTCCACATTGAAAACCGTATGTAAAATAATTATTTATATTGATATAGTCTATTTATTACCAGTTTTCGTCAATGTAATAGGCACTAATTAGGGTCTATTATGTGTGTCTAGGCTATGTTTTAAGGTCTTTACAGATCCATGTACGTTTTGGAGATATATGAAGATACTTTGAGCTTTTGGAGACTTTAGAGGAGAATAATCCGTAGGTGATTATTGATAGAGTCGAAGTCCAAGACTGTCGTCGATCGATGACACAACCTTGGCGTCGACCGATGTTACATGACTAAGATTGATCGATGCTGCACACTTGCCATCGATCGATAATCATTCATAGACAAGATTACCCCTAGACGAGTTTTAACCTAGATTTATGGTTTTATATTTATAATTCATGTATGACACCTAAAAAAGCATCATTAGGGGGTGCAAAAGCATTCCATTATACTTTTAGAGTTTATAAGGAGAAGATTCACAACTCCTTAGGGAGATTTGTATTGGAACGCCAATATTTTATCTATGCATTATATTCAGACTATTGTTCTTACTTCAATTATTTCTGAGTCGTTACAACAAGATTTAGGGTTGAATGATAGCAATTATGGATTAGCCCAAATGTAGGATTGGTAAGTTAAGTTAATATCCATCATTTGAGTTGTGCTTAATGCTTGGCATTCTAGAGTAGCTAACTAAGATCTCTAAAGTAGGATATGAACGACAACGAGAGTAGGTTCTGTGCCAGAATAGACTCCATTGAACTAGCTTGTTAGGCGCATGCGAGAGCTGGTCTAATTAGCTTGGTGAACATATAAAATCTCCTTTACACTTCCTTCTGATTTCATCATCGATAGACATCAGGCCTTAGCTGTCGATCGATGGTCTTTCCTTTTGCTCGCATATGAGAGTTAGAGTTAAAAAGATCAGAATAGTTAATATTTCAGTTCTAGATTATTTACATTCATGTGCTCCTATTCTCTATAATCCATTAAGCTTAAAACCCTAGATCTAGCATATTTACATTTGCATCTAGTTAGTTTGTTATCATAGTTCCATATTTACATTACTAACATATTTCCATATTGCATCTATACCTTCGAATAAAAAATATTTCCTTAAACTGATTATTGTTACCAATATATATAATCACCTAGCTTAGTCTTTAGAAATAAGAAATCTATTGTGTGTCATTGCTCTTGTGGATTCGATTCCTAAGTACTACACATGATCTCTCTTTGCAAGAGTATTGTTTTGTGTGTTAGGATTAAGGGTTAATTTGATAGTTAATTGTTTAGGATATTTATACCTTGCTAGAACAATAAAGACACCAATGTCAAATTTGGCGCCGTTGCCGGGGAGGATTAATCGCCATTAGATTTAATTTCTAGGATTTAGTCTAGGTTGTTTTTACTTTCCAGTTACTAAATTTTTCCTTTTCTTTGTTTTTCAGGTGCATGCAAAAGAGTACCAGGAGAAATAAAGGACAAGAATTAATATTCTCAGACCCACAGGAAGTCAAACGTACGATCCACAAAGAAAGATGACAAGCATCGATCGACGGCATCTACTCAGCGTTAACCGACATTTTCTTACAAACAGTATCGACCGACATCAGAACTCTAGCATTGACCAACATTGATCACTCAGCATATGATCGACAGCATCTTACCCACATCGATCGACGGTATCATACGAGTTCAGATGGTTGCGTCTATTGTAGTAGTTCAAAATTAGAATGGAGACTTGCATGACCTCAACGGTCGACGATCAGGGGGCTGTAATCCCTGATGCAGAAGCAGAAGCAGACACTGCATTAGCTCAAACTGAAGCTACCGCCCAAGCTGCTAGAGGCATGGAGATTTCAAGGCCAATCAAAAGACCATGGATCAAATTTATGTTTGACAAAGTACTGGATGGACAACAGAAGATGACTGTGGATTTCAATGGGAAGATAGATTTCATGTACCTCCACTTAAACACAAAAATCGAAGACCTTGACACCCATGTGATGGAGCTGGAGAATCAGTTGACTCAGACAAGTGAAGCCCTTAAGAGATACAAGGCTATGGATAAGGAGAAGGAAAATTCCGAACATGAACATCATGTCAATCTGTGATTGATGATGATTTTTGGGTAGAAGTCAAGAGAGAAAGGCTACAAGAGGAAGGATTCCATGCAAAAAATTCGAGTTCGTTAGGCAGTTCGCACAGGAATCGATCGACACATGATACTGAGAATCGATCGACGGTCTCTGTAGAGTTGGCAGAATCGGTAAAATCTTCCAACATCGGCTGACGGGGAGATCGTAAACTCGATCAATGTTACCCAGAAACAAAGCGAGTTCATCAACCAAATGTCACAATATGACAACTCCAGAGCAGAATATGGATAGGTTACAGCCTATGATGGTAGATAAGGCTACCGAGGGTCATCCCTGGAAAAATCAGAGGATCATTCTGAAGAAGAAATGTGATCCTGGGAAGTATGTGGTGCCTTGTCTGATCAAAAGCCACGAGTTTCCCAGTTCTTTATGCAACACTGGATCGCCAGTGAGCATCATACCCAGATCTATAGAAGAGAAGTTAAACCTGAGAGTGGAGCCTTCTAGTGATTCTTTTATTTTTGTGGATTGCTCCAGGGTAGATTCAGGGGGTATTTGTAGAGATGTACCACTGCAGATTCAGAATGTCTTCGTCCCGATAGACTTCCATGTGATGGATATCCAGATCAATTGGTACTTTTCTTTGTTACTTGGAAGAGCTTTCATAACCACCGTAGGAGCTATCTGTGACATGAAGACAAACAGGTTGTGCCTCTCCGTGATTGATCATAATGTTTATTATGGAAAGTTTAAGAATAAATTTGCCCTCACAAAATTGTGTAATGGTGCAGAGCTTGTGGCCACATGCTTATGCAATTACGAGTTAGATGAGGAATCGGAAGAAGGAGGATCAATCGATACCCAACCCAGACAATCAATCGACAGGGTTGCAGTTCAACAATCGATCGACACACACCCTTATATAACGATCGACCTCACACTTCAAAACAAATCAACACCTACCATGCATATCTCAGTTACAACCCAGCCTACCTCGAGTAAGACAAATATTACAGAGAAGAAGAGATGATTGAACACCGAGGGATTGCTATAGAAGAGGCTGGTGTTTTTCAGGTTTCCCATCAACTTAGGAAATCGACATCGATCAACGGTAACCATACACCATCGCTTGATACTGGAAATGAAGCAGAGACCAACTAGATTGAGCAGCAGAATGCGAAAGGGAATATGGTTATCTACAAAACAGATGAGTTTGGTATTATGAGAGGTCCAGATGGTCACACAAGAGCTATGGATGATAGAATTATACATGTCACGAAGGAAGATGTGGAAGATATACTTGCGATGGCCAATGGAGCTGGAACGTGACAAAACAACAGAAGAACGTGACAATACATCATAAATCGATCGACACCACTACTCCAGGATTAAACCAGTTTGTACCTCTGATCCTTTAGTTTGTGAAGTCCACAATGAACCGATTAGATAAACCCACTACTGATAGACGGTACCGTAGAATTTGGACAGAGAGCTTATGATGCTAATGGCAGAAGAATTTTCCATTGGGAAAAGAAAGATGACTATGGCATCTACAAAGATGAGAATGGCAATGCACGAGCTACAGATGGAAGAGTTGTGAATGTGCAAGAAGAAGATATCAGGGCAGTTCTAGAAAGAGCTACTATGTTTGAGCATAGCTACATAAGTTTACCAAAACATGCATGAAAGATCGGTATGTCATGAAGAAGCAAGAGAAATACAGCAGAGAAGAGATTGACGATATTGTGCATGAGATCTACAGAGCTCAAGAAATGTCACTGGATGATTTCTACAAGAGGCTTGATGATGTCTACTATCCTATAGACAGGTGCGTCACCGGTATGACTACACGCATGGATGAGATGAAGCAAGATTTGGATACTATTCAAGGAAAACATGCGAGTGAAGCAAACAAAGTGACATTGATCGACGGCACCATCATGCATTGATCGATACTGAATTCAACAGACAGTAGTATGCAGCAGAAAAACAATTAGAAGACAGGTTCAATGAGATTGCTTTTTCTCAGAGCCTGGTCAAGGAAGATATTTCTCAGAAATTGGAGGATATATCAGAAACTACAGCTGTCAGACTTAGAATGCTACAACGCAGTATTGGAGAATCTATAAAGGAGAATACATTCAGTGGAGGTTACTAAAGAGATCATAAGAATGAGAAAGCTAGAGGAGATGAAGCAATGAGAAGCTTCGTTGGTACGTGGTTTCAGAAGAACAAAGAAGATGTAGAAGCTTATTTTCCAAGTTTTGATCCACCTCCATTCTAGTCAGAAAGTTCAATACGTCGAGCTTAAGACTATAACCAAACGCTAAGTGGGAGGCAACCATTGTTTAGTAAGTTTCTATTTAGTTTTTACTTTTACTACTATTTATTTCGAGTTTACTTTGTTTCTAACAGATTATTTAAACCACCATCGATCGGACACCATAGAGGCACCATCGGTCGACATTGGATCGCGACAATCGTTCGACCACACCTTCCTACCATTGATCGACGCTCTCTTACAGAGAGAGGTATCAAATTTCATACTTAAGTTATTTACTTATAATTTAATTTTTCCTAACTAATCGAGGGGCGGATTACACTAGGGACAATGTAATTTAAGTCTGGGGGGAGGTTCACTGATGTTATTTGATTGTTTTCAGTCTTATTTAAATATCCAAATATCTCAGTAAATTAAAAAATAAAATGATACTCTCAAAGAGCGGAGACATTGACTGAGAAGAAGTGAGAAGAGAGAGAGGAAAGGAAGCAGAGAAGACTACATGTGTCTTCAGATACTTGCAGGGGTAAGAGTCCATATGTCATTTTGATCGATACTCCCAAGATAAAGCCTGCACTTTTAATTATGCAAAGAAATGAAATCAATAGAGGGGCGATTCCAGACTAGTATTTGGTAAGTTGTTGGTAGAATGGATTTGGTTGCTTACTATCTAGGATATGGTATACCTAAAGTTTTCTCTGTGATTGACTTGATAGGATCTGGTTACAACAAAGTACGGGTGACAATTATTCTTAGACATTAATGTGAGTCTTCGCTTTCCAAAACTCTCTTCGCATGTTTGTTTGCTTGAGGAAACAAAAGGTTAAGTCTGGAGGAGTTCATAATAGCCAATTTATTACCAGTTTTAGGTCATGTTATAGGCTCCATTTGAGGTCTATTATGTGTGTCTAGGACTATGTTTTTAAGGTCCTTACAGGTCCATGTACGTTTTCGGGATATATGAAGATACTTGGAGCTATTAGAGGAGAATAATCTGTAGCTGATTATTGAGAGAGTACACATACTGTCGTCCGATCGACTTGACAAAAACCTTGGGCGTTCGACTTATGTTGCAATGACTAAGATCCATTGATGCTGGCACACTTACCATCGATCGACTAATTAATTCACAGACAGTCGATTTGAAGCCCAAGTTAGAGACAAGACATACAAGAATTACAAGATTTACCCTAGACGAGTTTTGACCTGGATTTTATGGTTTAATATTTTATACATGTATGACACCTAAACGAAGCAGCAGTAGGGGTGGCACAAGCGTTCATTTTAGTTTTAGAGGTTTTAGAGGGAGAAGATTCAATATCTCCTTAGTGAGATTTGTATTGGAACCACAATATTTTATCTATGAATTATATTCAGACTATTGTTCAATACTTTTAATTATATGTCTGAGTAGTTATCAAACCTAGATTTAGGGTTGAATGATAGCAATCATGGATTTAGCTTCAGGAGGATCTCGAAAGTAGGAGCATGGACGACTAAGAGAGTAGGTTCTGTCCCAGATATATACTCCATTGAACTAGGTTGTTAGGCGCATGCGATAGCTGTTCTAATTAGCTTGGTGATACATATCAAATCTCGTTCACGAACTTTCCTTCTGATTTCACCATCGATTCGACATAAGACCTTAGCCGTCGATCGATGGTTTTTTCGTTTTGGCTGCATACGAGAGTTGGAGTTAAAAGAGTCATAGTAGTTAAATATGAGTTCTAGACATTTACATTTTCGTGCTTCCTATTCTCTATAATCCATTAAGTTTGAAACCTTTAGATCTAGCATATTTACATTTGCATTTAGTTAGTCTATTATTCATATTTCCATATTTATATTATTTAGAATATTTTGTATTACATCTATATCTCCATAAAGATATTTCCTTAAACTGATTACTTGTTACCAATATAATAATCACCTAGCTTAGTCATTAGAATAATAAATCTATTGTGTGCAATTGCTCCTTGTTGATTTGATCCCTAAGTACTACACCTGATCTCTATTGCAAGAGTATTGTTTTGTGTGTTAGGATTAAGGGTTAATTTGATAGTTAATTGTTTAGGGTATTTAACCTGCTTAGAATAATAATCACACCAATGTCATATATATATATATATATATTAATAGTTAAAATCTAATTTATATATTTAATAGTGGACTTCCACTTAGGGATTGTTAAGGTCATTAGAGCTGACAATATGCTTGATCAATTGGGCGTTGGTAAACCCTCCAATGAACCGGTCTGAGAGCGGCAAGATTTATGTTTTTTCACATTAGTTGCTTCACTCTTGTCGATTTATTGTGAACTCTTCGGTTTTCACCGCAGTTATCGGAGTACGGAGTACGACCATATTAGTGGTGACTTCTTTGATTAGTGACAGGGTCCTGACAAACCGAGAATGTAATTCCCAGGAATAACGTTAAACGGGAGGTTGTACTGGAAGGCCACTTGGGTTTAGGGTTTGAAAATGTATTGGAATATGAAATGTTTTGTCATGATAGGCATTTATTCTTCCTTGAAACAATTTGAGTTCCTCAGTAGGCGCCGTGATATCTGATCATCGTCCTAAATCGTGATGTGATCATGGAAAGCACGCAAAGAATGGAAGGCATGAACATGAACCTGAGACGGCTTGAGGATGCAACCTTTAAGAGTGCATATGATGTGATCATGGACCGGATCCACTAAGGAGAACAAGGAGAGTCTAGATAAGCCACATGAAGCCACATTGCATTCAACAAACCTTGGTGATGATGCTCTAAGCCATTCCTGAAGGTCCCATGACTCGTTCCAGAGTCAAGAAGCCTTAAGGAGAATGTTGTTGGATTACTCACTTCACATCCACAACAAGAAGGTCTTGGACAGGTTTGATCAGAGATGTCTTGATCACCATTCAAGCCATCTCTACATAAACCAAACTGAGTTAGTGTCTAGGCAAGACATGGGGTGCGTGCTCTTTTCCTTGCTTTTGGTTTTGTCCCACGAGGTTTTCCAGGAGGAAGGTTTTTAACGAGGCCACAACTTGTCTACACATCACCTAAGTGCTATTCTCGGTCCAAGACTAATAGAAGTTGTATTTTATTTATTTATAACTTATAGACTATAGTTTTCAGTTCTTTCCTTTTTTGATTCATTGTCGAAACCCTAGAGAGTGTGTTCTCTGGTTTCTTATTTAAAGGGTTCTCTACACCCTTTTGTAATCATCCAAACCTTTTCATACAAGTATTATTCATCTTTGACGGCTCTCTCTCTCTAAAAAGAAGTTGTGCCGAGTTCTGGTGTGTCATATCAAGAGTCTAAGGGTGTTTAGTTTGGGTGTGTCATATCCAAATCATTCATCTAGGAGTATCAAGAGATCATTCATCCCTCTTTGTGTCACCATTCATCCACACGCCTTGAAGACTTGAGTCTCTGATTCGTTCTTGCAAGGATCTATTCCATTCCCATCAACCAAAGAGCATCCTAGGGACGCATCAAGTGGTATCAGAGCAACTTTGTTGGGAAGTACTCGCTATCCTTTGTTTTCTTGTTTCTTTGTTTGTTCAATCCGTGTTTCATCTTTATCTTTTGAATAAGCAGTAGAACTCGTCTAAACTAGGGCTGCTCGTGATTGCATAAGAGTTTAGACAAGAATTATAGGACTTTCCTTATTTGAAATTTTCGGAAACCCTAGAGAGATAAAAACCCTAGCCGCATGCATCATCTTGTCGATCACTTTGTGCATTAGTTTAGCTTGTCTATCACCTTGAACACGAGCATATTGAGGCTATTAGGGTGCTAGAAAACCTTAGGAGTGATTAGGAAAAGCTTAGAAGTGTTTCCTTTTTGCTTGAATCTTTTTCCTTTTCTAGCCGATTTCCTTTTTACTTGTTGTCTTGCATTACAAGCTTGTTTCTTTTCCTTTTTGCTTGTTTTCTTTTTTCCTTTTTGCTTGTCTTGTTCCCTAGAAACCTTTTACTGGTTATTTTGGTTACCTTTGCGCAGGAAGCATGGTCCTCCAAGTCTGAAGAAGAAGCTTAACTCGTCAGCTTCTCATGGAGGCTATGTCGGCTCAACTCACCAAAACATGGTGGCAACCATGACCGAGATGATGAGGACCAACCTCAATGACCTCAGGAGAGAGCTTAGAGAAGACATCAGGAGAGCTACTAGTCAAGCACCAAACCGAGAGACTAGGAGAGAAAGAGAGAGGAGAGAGGAGAGACCTCATGCAACTCGCCAAGAACATTATGGTTATAAGGAGACTGACATGAGTATAAGCACCTCAGTTCATCCTCAAGAATACATAGGCGTGTCCAAAGGAGAGGAATGAACCAGGAGATGAGCTTGCTGGTTTGAAGATCAAGATACCCCCATTCCATGGCAAAGCTGAGTGGGAGAAGAAGATTGAAAGTCTTGATGGAAAGGAACCAATCTGTTAGCAGCAAGGAGAAGACAGTCTCTAAGCCATCTAAAGAAGATAAACAATTCTGTTTATTCAGTGAAGAGGTTAAGGAGGCATTGTTACAAGTAATGATGGGTGTGGAGAAGCAAATCAAACGGACCAACACAACACGTCGCATCCTTGAAACACAACATCAAGAACCAGCACAGTTGCGCCTATCCAAGAAGATCAAGACAAGGTGACCCCCATATCTTTCATAAAGAAGAACAGCCTGTTCAGAACGTCATGGTCCCTTTAACACAACACATGGTAGCAGAGAAGACACCCAGGGAACCTCAGAGAGCTCGTAGAATGGATCAACTAATTGTCTTTGATCCATGTGATTTCCAAAGGACCTTCTTGGTAGCTTTTCTGTTCACACTCCTTTTGTTTGGTACAGAGAAAAAGAGAAGTGGAACTATCAAGACACGACTTGGATATGAGACATCTTGTATTTGAGCCTGGAGGAGAGGTCTTGATCAGAAGAACAAGATCAAACAGGTTAAGAAGAGTTCAGCTGCACCAACATTGGATTTTGTAGATTTCTCATCCTTTGAAGATAAGGGGTTGGCACGTCTCAGCTCAGCAAGAGTTTCACTATGAAACCAACAGGAGAATGAAGCCAATTCAGTCACGGATCCAACAAACCAGACAACGCAGAAAATGGCCTTCTGATCATCAGATATTGCTAGTTTTGCAAAACATGCCGGTTTGGATCTTTCCCAAGAGGAACTTATGTCTGATTGTGCTGGAAGGTTACAGACCTACTCGTGGAGACCTGGAGGATATTTCACAAGATTATCACCCTTGGAGAGTGCTCTGTTCGTGCTAGAACAGTTGGGGTCATAAGGAGTTTGAAGTTGATCAAAAAGACTTGCATCTTGACCATATCAAGATATGGGAAGCCACCAGATATGCAGGCACTTCAGTACCAATGCAAAGATTAATCAAAATGTAATTGGAGATGAAGAATTCACTAGAGTCAATGGTGAAGTGACTACTGGAGCAGGAGAAGAACTCATGTTTTCTTCTCAAATCAAAGAGAAACCACCAGATAAACTTAGTCTAGCACCATCTCCAAGGAACCAACACCGGGGTAACTATCTAAACTCAAAGAAAAACATGAGCCTGATTTGCTTGCTGTGAGTACAGGTCAACTGTTTTGAGATCTACCTTTTCGAAAAGAGAAGCTATACTAATCAGAGTATCAAGAATGGGTTGTTGGCTAAGTTGAATGAAGCAACAATCAAACCTTGAAACTGTCTAGCCGCCAGCTTTGACATAGGAACAGTCCAAGGGTCATATCTCCAGCAACCACAGGGAATTAACCATCAAACTCGACTGCCATGGAAACTTAACTCATCAGGGTCTCACGTCGATTTGGAATCAAGTCAAAACCTTCTCAGATGAAAGAGTTATGGTTTCTACAAATCGTGTGATCCTGTATTGGCTATCTTGAACTTTTCTGTAGTTTAAAAACATCTCAATCCTATATAATGGCGACCAGGTGTAGCATAGCTAGTGCTAAGTAAGTGATCATGTTTTCAGAGTTCTTTTATCAATTATCACAGATATGATGATAGCACTTGTTTTTTGGTCAAAAGAGCCATGTGCAGATTATGATGAAGCTTTGAAGCATAACAAGAAGAATGAACAGCATGTGGAAGACAAGCGGTTTCAAGCCACCTGATTTGGATCAGGATAAGCACCAGGACGTCACTAAGCTTCATCCTCAATCAAAGAAGCACCAACCAGAAGCTAGCACACATCAAGCCAATAACCGAGCAAAAACCATTTGGGATAAGATTATTACTCTTTGATAAACTTTCATGTGCTAACTTGCTTTGTTTCAACATGTCAGGTTTAGTAATGAATCAGGAACTAAATGGATTAGTGCTTCTACATATCCAAACCAGTCAGCAACAATGCACCTATCAAAGAGGCTTGCAAGGTAAGTGTAATCTGATTTTTAAAACTTCAAATGTTACTCTGTGACTTGGTCCCCTCTATTGTAGGTAAACAGATTTGAGGACAAATTCTTTTTGAAAGAGGGAGGGGATGATGTGATCATGGAAAGGCACCAAAGAATGGAAGCATAACATGCAAACTCTGAAGAGCTTGAGGGATGCAACCTTTAAGAGTGCATATGATGTGATCATCGGACCGATCACTAAGGAAGAACAAGGAGAGTCTAGATAAGTCCACATGAAAGCCACATTGCATGCAACAACTTGGTGATGATGCTCTAGCTCATTCCTGAAGGTCCCATGACTCGTTCCAGAGTCAAGAAGCCTGTTAGGAGAATGTTGTTGGATTACTCACTTCACATCCACAACAAGAAGGTCTTGGCACAAGGTTTGATCCGAGATGTCTTGATCACATTCAAGCCATCTCTACACAAACTGAGTTAGTGTCTAGGCAAGACATGGGGTGCGCGTGCTCTTTTCCTTGCTTTTTGGTTTTGTCCCACGAGGTTTCCCAGGAGGAAGGTTTTTAACGTAGGCCACAACTTGTCTACACATCACCTAAGTGCTATTCTCTGTCCAAGACTAATAGAAGTTGCATTTATTTTATTTTAAACTTATAGACTATAGTTTCAGTTCTTCTTCCTTTTTTTGATTCATTGTCGAAACCCTAGAGAGTGTGTTCTCTGGTTTCTTATTTAAAGGGGTTCTCTACACCCTTTTGTAATCATCCAACCTTTTCAATACAAGTATTATTCATCTTTGAACGGCTCTCTCTCTCTAAAAGAAGTGTGCCGAGTTCTGGTGTGTCCATATCCCAGAGTCTAAGGGTGTTTAGTTTGGTGTGTCATATCCAAATCATTCATCTAGGAGTATCAGAGATCATTCATCCTCTTGTGTCACCATTCAATCACACGCCTTGAAGACTTGAGTCTCTGATTCGTTCTTGCCAAGGATCTATCCATTCCCCATCAACCAAAGAGCATCCTAGGGACGCATCAATCGTTAAGTTGTATTAACCTTCTTTTTGCAGCTAGTTTTGCATCAAAGTGTATCATCTTTGTCGCCCAAGCTGATTTGTTCTCTAGTTCTGCCGGGAGATGACAAGCTTTCCCATAAAGTAAATGAAACAGGGTAGTTCCAAGTGGTGTTTTAAAGACAGTCCGATAAGCCCAAAGCGCGTCGTCCAACTTTGTAGACCAATCATTACCAGGCGATCCTACCGTCTTTTCTAAGATTTCTTTGATCTGGAAGGTAGAACTTCTACTTGTCTGCCGGTTTGAGGATGGGTAAGGTGTAGGAACTCGGTGGTGGAGTCTGTGTTTCTTGAGAGTTTTCCAAATACTTTGTTGATAAAGTGGGGTACCTCCGTCGCTTATAACTATTCGTGGAATCCGAATCTAGGAAAGATTATGTTTTTGAAAACTTAACGACAACATGAGCAATCGTTTTTTGGTGTTGTTATATATTCAACGCCGATTTCGATAGCATAAACTACAGGCAGTCAAAATGTATTTATTTCCGTTAGAAGAAGGAAAAGGGCCATAAAGTATATACCCTAGCTAAAGTCAAATACTAAACACTTCTACTTCAAGTATGAAGTTTTCTCTCCATTTCATGCTACTTTGTTGTATATTTGCCTCTTTCTTTGGCAAGGGTCACACTGTGCTATTTAAGCGCCTTTAAACATAGTCAGCCACACAAATAACCTGTCTGGAGAATTTTTTGATCACCTGTCTTTAAACTAGCAAAACTGCCCAGCATAATCTGATCATGAAAGATATATAATGTATGGAACTTCAATTTCCACAACACATCGTCTGTATATTTCATCACTAAACAGTGTTTATAGAGGTAAGGTTCGTCCAAGTAAATTCTTCGGATTTCTCTTACGAATTTCTTTTTGTTGAATATTTCCTAAAGACTTCTGAATCTATGTCGGATGCAAGATAGTTTCATTATGTCGGCTGTACCATGGATCCATCACTCTGGATAGTTCGAATTGTTTTAGACGCGCGCACTAGGCCCCGGCGCGACTTAAACTTCGATCTCATGGAGACAGCTTAGTTGAATTAGGGTTAGCTTGGTGTACAAGCACTCTTGATTGTATAATAGAGTGAGTATACAACGCAATGCATGGATTACTGTGTGTCCATGGTTACCTTACTAGAGTATTGAGAAGTATGAGGAGAATATAAAGGGAATTGTATGAGTTTTGGATGATATTTGGGGTGAAGTACAAGAGTACGTATTAGATGAACAAGAGAGTGTGCTGGACAGTCAGTAATGCAGAGCAAGGCACAGATGATAGGATCAGAAATGTAGACGAATAGATAGTAGATAAGGGGAGAGATTATTCGTCCGTCTTGTCTTACTTTTCATTCAGAGTGCTTTAATCATATAATATATCGGCAACTATCATGCCTAGCAACATGCTAGCGATAAAGAATAAAGAAGAGTAAACAATTACACAGAAACACTAATCGTAAAGGTCATGCGAAGCACAGCTGGTACAATCATACACTTGTCAAGATAGCTGACAAGTCCTGGAAATCAGCTTCTAGCCTTACAGCAGACACATGTCGATCTTCTTATTAAATCCATCTCAAGAACTCTTCTCTTCATGTCAAGACTCAAGAAGCCAACCGTCTCTTTTGCATTTGAGATCAGTGTTGGCACAAACAAGGAGCTACCTGTGTCCTGAGCTTTGGCAGATCAATGCTAGGTTTATTGCTGCGTTCCTCACACGAACGATTAATATACCCAAACACATTTTGACCAGATTGT
>CAJHQP010009808.1:0-20938 GCA_905132765.1 Moricandia arvensis
TGAATCATTTCAACTGATCAAATCTTGGAGCGGTGATAATTCAATTACAAAATTAATTAAAACCATAACATTGTTTATGTATTCAAGTATAAATTATACTTATTCCACGTATAAAGATTAATAACTAAAAACTCCACGTATCAAGATTCAAAAAAGATTAATTGATGTCCTAGTTATGAATATTACATTATACATCCACTGTTCAGATAAAGAAAAGAAACATTAAAAAGGATTGGTAATTTTGGTGACTGGGTGATACTGTATAGTAGTAGGACAGTAGTAGTGCGGCATGGATGATGATATATATATAGCACACGTTGGAGAGATGCAAGTGGGGAATATTACTTTCAACGGTAAACTCAAGAAGGCAACGTGTCTTATTATTGAGTGGCTTTACGGCTAAGTACTGTTACAAAGTCTTATCCTCAACCCGTAGCAACTACTTCTCTACATGTATATTTAGCTATCATATCAACAAATCTAGCAAACTAATTCTTTGGACTTTGTTACTTTACCATACGGTTTTGGATTTTCTTTTAAGAACAAAATACTAAATTAATAGTATAGTCATCTTCGTTCATCAGATGATTAAGGGTAATAGGAGTCAACTTTTAGTTCTATTTTTTTTTCTTTTGAAGGAATGATAGAAAATTTGATCTAATATCTACTGGTTTTGATTCCATTGTGTATTTGAACTCGGTATTAATGATATATGTTTTATTTTTTAAATACATTTAAGTTTAAATTTTTATTTAAGAAAAAGAAAAGATTTTAACTCGGATTTTTGGCCTGGTTTAGCTAAGGAATTACTTTATAAATAAAACAAAGGGGTTTAATAATACGTTTATGAAATCTCTATTTCCTAAAAAATTAATTATCACAATTATATATATATATATGTATATATAGTTTAAGAGCTAAAAAGGATAATGTTAACCTACACTTGCGTCATAACAAAATCTCATGCATGCAATTATTGCTTTAAAGACTTTTGAATCTAAGATATCAAGCCTAGTATGTTCGATTAAAAATTGAAAAAGAAAAAGAAAAAATGTACACAGTACACCCACGTCGGCAAATGGATTCACTACCAAATCAAGACTTCAGAATATGCCTGAAAAAGAGACTGAACTATACGTTACATAGAGTATTAGGGTATCAGTAAGACATAATGTGCCTCTGTTGTGTTTAGCCACTTATGGTTATTTTCATAGCTAAATCTTTTTCCACAAAATACAGCTTTTAATAGTATGTTTATTTATGTAAGGACCGGCCCTCTTTTGTTGTTATTTTCGAATCAACACGTGCTTTCTCTAATCTGTTCCATCCCTGGTTTTACTGAACATTTGCTACATCTAAAATTATTTATCATTTGCCCAAAATGTATCAGTGTTTGGATATGAATCGTTTTGAACTTCACTTATATATGGTTCATAAAACTAAAAATAATAGCTCAAGGTTTCCCCCCTTAAGGTAAATAAAGCGTGTTTAAACACAATCAATCACACGCATGATCTCTCTGGCAGGTATATGTATGATATAGACGCATATAATCACATTGCTCAGAACACATTGATTAAAAAGGTTATCTTAGCAAAAAAAAAGTTATATCTTTAGTCAAAAAAAAGAAGGTTATATCTCGGGTACATAGATCTAGAAGTACATTGTAAATCTTCTATTTACTAGTACGAAACTGCAAACCTGGTGATTTACCAGCAATGCAAATTATTAGCCGTCATACTTCGGTTTAGAGGACAGACCAACATGCAATAACCTTACGATTGAAATAGAGTCAAGGGACGACCTGCAGTGATTCATATTATAACAAAGTAAAAAGACAAGACATACTAACCCTTGGACCTAGTCTACTGGTCCTTCCTTCGCATAAACATATGAAGATTATATAATGTTTTTTTTTATAAATTAGGAGTTTGTAATATACAAAGGCTGTCTAAATTTGATTGGTTCACGTGTCGTTGAGGCGTGTCAGGACCCCTCGAGAATCGCGTGTTAAAGTTTAGTATATCATCGTATTGTTTTGGATTGGATGAGTTTGAATGTGCTTTGTATATGGTTAATGCATGACATTGTATTGTTAGAGCATCTTTATCCCTAAAAATTTTATTGAATTTTTATTTTTTTTTCTGTTTGTTTTTAAAAAAGAAAAAGTTAAAAAAAAATAATCGTGTGATCTGCAAACAGAATAAGAGCAAATTATAACCCGCAAACAAAATAAAAGCAAATTATTTCTTGATTAAAGAATTTAAAAGATATTTTTTAAAGTTTTGGTGGACCTCCCATCCTTTACAAAACCTTTAAAAAACCTTAATAATCATGTCTTTACAATAAACAATGTTCGTATTATTATTTCATTGTTTAGTTTTGTAACAAATAAATAAAAAATAGTCAAAATACATGTTTGTATGAATTTTTAATTCTTTATATAGTTAAGATACTCGCATAATGTTCTATAAATTAATACAATCGTTAATCGATTATTCAACAAAAAAAATCAAGATCATTATAAATGAAAACGTGATTATAGATGTAAACAGTGCTATTTATATATCCAGACGAATTAGTCCAGTGGTATTCTGAGCTTCGGCTTGGAGGACGCGGATTCTAATCTCGGACGGAAAAACGTTAAAAAAACAATGCTATTTATATTTAAAACAATACTTTTTTTTTAAATCTCCAAATTCTAGGAGCTTCTTCTACGATGCTTTTGTTCTGGGAAAAGCTGCAGAACACATGTGTCTTCTTTCTCTTTATTTATTTTTATCTGAACTTACTTTACTATTTTTCTTTTGTAAAATTTCTTTTGTTATGCAAACTGCGAGACTTCTTTTGGAGAGTATTTGCGACCAAATAAAAATGACAAGAAAATTGTCTTTGGAAGAGTCCAAAGGTAAAGTAAGAGAGTAGAGAACAGCAGCCAACAGCTTCGGTGTTCACAATCTTGGTTCTGATTTACAAAATCTAGGCAGGAAAGTTTGGCTTATAATACAGCTTTTGGGATCATTTGTATATACAAAGTATATTTTCATTTCCCATTTGCCACTGTATTTCAAACTCGGTGTGTATGTGATCCACAGGATTCATACTTGAGTACATATTTTTGGTCACATTACTGTTTCTTGTACAAATCCAGAACCCTATACCATGTGAACTAGATATATGTCCGTACGAATTATTTTTCTTATCTACATACCGGGCCGATTTGGGCATATAATATTCCATCCAAAAGCCAATCTCTGTTTCCTCTTAACTCTTCTTGATTGGTTACGCCTTGCTCTGCAAAAGAAAGCTAAAACCTTTTGACAAACTATAATTCTTAAAATAGTGACAAGCAAGTAGGTGGCTACTTGATAACCACCTTCCAAAATGTTAAATGTAAATCATCATCCAAGATTGATGTAGACCAATTGGAACAACAGTTAAAAGGTCGCACATGCCAATAGTAAGAACAACAATTAAGGTTTGGTGTAATGGCCTAATGGCAATGACAGTTTAATAAGTCAGTGTGTGCGTCCTTTAGTATTCAAAGTTACTGTAAACATTCACATGGTTAAAACTATTTTGTACAGAGCATACCTTGATCTTTTGACCGATTAAGTCCTACCCGAAATATTAATATTTTTATTTATGATGATCGCCATGGAAAATGGGAAGGTATCATACTATCATATGCCGTATATGCCTCCAGGCTGCACTGATTATACATTCTCGTCGATACATCATACATTGGGTGTCTCTTTTCCCAATATATCGTAGTACGTCACAATCAAATTTACCGAAGAAGTTTATCTAGAAGATATCATGTTTTTCTTCTTTTACTAAGTACAACCTGTTTACATCCACATAACAAACAATAATCATTCTATAATAAAGATGACAAAAATACATCATAATTAGTAAGAATGTTAGTTGAAGGATTTTTAATGCATGCATAAACCCTTTAATTCTTCGTTAGAGAAGTACCTTATTAGAATACGTATTCAGAGAGTAACCATTTTGATCAGTGATTATCTAGTCCTTGTAATGTGGAAACTAACTCCAACTACTAAATAGAAGAATAAGATAAACGTTTTTAATTGGTCTGAAATCCAAATGTAACAGAAGATTCAGATTGGTCCATGCAGCTTCAAACAAATTGTTATGTTCTTTTTTTGGTCTAAAATTGTTTGTTTGTTCAATCTTTTTTTCAAGCAATTTCATTACTCTCTCATCCTTTAAAAGCCCTAACTATTCACCACTTCTTTCATATCCACCCATCTCTTTATCTCTCCATCTCAAGACTACGTATATTCAAAGAGAAAAGGAAAATGTTTATAAGGCTGGTTAGCTTCTTGGTTCTTTCCGGTTTCTACGCCGGCTTTGGGACCGGTCAACCTCTTGTACCGGCTCTAATCATAATGGGAGATTCTGTTGTCCGATGCCGGTAATAACAATCTTCGCCTTACCCTCGTCAAGGCCAATTTCCTCCCTACGGACGCGACTTCTCAGGCCACAAAGCCACCGGCCGTTTCTCTAACGGAAAACTCGCCATCGACTTTACCGGTTCGAACCACCCTAAAATTATTCACATGTATAATGGTTCACAGAGATGCCACAAAATTTTATTATTTTGTGAAAATATGTTTAGTCATTCCGCAAGTCTAGTAACCAATTTTCTTTATTTACTTAAGACTTAATTTATTTAATTGTACTGCCATTCCATCTTTATTAGTTGTTTTTTTTTATCAATTCTTCATTTTATCAATTTTGGAGCCATAATGTCTACACTCCATCAATTCATATATTTTATTTTATTTTGTTTGTTGTTGAGCAGCTGAGAATCTAGGGTTCACTTCCTCCCCGGTGGCGTACCTTAGCCAGGATGCAGCAAATGCGACTAATTTGTTAACCGGAGCCAATTTCGCCTCTGGTGCTTCCGGTTATCACGACGGAACTTCCTTATTATACGTAATTAGCTCTTTATTTTAAGCCTGGTTATCAATTAATTAGTTAACCGGAATGCTTTAACATTTTATGGTGTCTCGTATGTTATGTTGTAGAACGCAATCAGCTTGACCCAACAAGTGGAAAACTACAAGAGTACCAAAGCAAGGTGACAAGCATGGTAGGGAGAGACAAAGCGAACGAGATATTCAAACGTGCGATTCATCTCCTTAGCACCGGATCAAGCGATTTTATTCAAAGCTATTACATTAATTCCTATCCTTAACACGATAGTCACGCCTGATCGATACTCAGATCGTCTCATGAGATTTTATTCCACCTTTATCCAAGTAACTAAAAAACATTAATTCTCATAACGTACCAGTTTTTAATTATCCTAGCGGGTTACTATGTGTTTACCTTATACCAATAGTAGAAAAATGCACTCTATCTTTTTGTAGAATATGTATGGTTTAGGAGCTAGAAGGATTGGGATAACACGTTACCACCCTTGGGTTGTTTGCCAGCGGCGATAACGATGTTTGGTGGTGTTGGGAGCAACACGTGCGTCGAAAGACTAAACCGGGACGCGGTTTCCTTCAATACCAAACTCAACAACACGTCTATGTACCTAGCCAACAAGCTTCCCGGTCTGAAATTGGTCGTCCTTGACATTTATGATCCTCTACTGAACATGGTCAAGAACCCTGCCGATAATGGTAGGTATTTGGACATTCCTTTATGTATGTCGGGTTAAATTTTAACCGGTTCACCAGACAAATCATACGATTTTTCAAGAAATATTAAAACTCTCCTCCTGAATTTATAAAAGCCAACATTAGACTTTAGACGACTAACACTGACATTCTTTTCCATTTTTGTTATTATTAATATTTAAAAATATTTGTTTTTTTGAATGTAGGGTTTTTTGAATCAAGAAGGGCTTGTTGTGGAACCGGAACAGTGGAAACTTCGTTTCTGTGCAATGCATTATCTGTGGGTACATGTTCAAATGCTACCAGTTACGTGTTTTGGGACGGGTTTCATCCATCAGAAGCAGCCAACCGTGTTCTTGCAGACAATCTTCTTGGCCAAGGATTCGCTCTCATCTCCTAAACCTGAATTAAAAGATTCAAACAATTAAGATGACGTGACCAAAATGTATTATAAACTAATTAGCATAAACAATGCTTGCCTGCTTGTTATCTTTTAGTCATCCGCATTCAATGTATTCACCATCTCATGTAAGAAAAATACAAAATATAGTATATGTCAATATTGTAATCTTCCAACAATATAGGCACCTGAAGTAAATGTATCCATTACAATATGAAAATAGTTGGACAAAGAAGGTTTATCCATGGCGTTAATTAGCGCCACAGCTTCATTCATGTCCACCGTTAATCATCACCGCCGCCTCACTGACAGACATATATATGAGAGTTTTATTTGGGTTTTGTGTGAGAGGTTTCCATGGAAGAAAGATATATTATAGCTTTCTAAAGCTTTACAAAATGAAAATAGCTTTTAGGAACTTTATTAAGTGGAAATGTAAAGAGAAGGAAAAGTTTTAGTTGTCTTCAATATAAACTAAAGGATTTGATATATATTTCATAGATAGAAAGTGTAGATGGTTAGAGCATCCACAACAAGGGTCTTTAGAGCAACTTTATCCGGGGTGCCTAGAGGGGTGCTTAGCGTGTGGGGCCCACCAAAAAACTAAGAGCACCTCCATCCGAGGTCCTTAAGTGAGATCCTTAAGAAAAAGTGGTGGTGGGTCCTACCACTTTTCTTAAGGACCGGTTCCAAAAATCTTAATTTAAGGACCGCTCCTTACACTGTTTCGTGGGCTCCACTGACACGTGGCGGCCCACGATTAGTTCGCTTTTTTTTAATTTTTTTTATAAAAAAAATCAAAAAAAAAGTTAAGGAATCCCAAAGGGGGTTCCTATGGATGGAGGTGCTCTAAGCATTCTCTAAGCACCAACTCCTAAATTGTCTAAATAAGCACCCCTTAAGCATCAGATCTTGCACTATTCGCGGGTCCCACTGACACGTGGTAGCCCGCGATTAGTTGCTTTTTTTTTAAAAAAAAAAATTAGAAAAGAAAAAAAAATAAACACCTCAAATGAGGGTCCTAGGATAAAGATGCTCTTAGGGAGAACTTTTAGAAAAAAATAATTAAATAATTATTGGGTCCCACCAAATGTTAAGGATTTTATTCTTAAAAATTCTTATATAAAGACTGATCCGTAAGGAATTTTTACACTATTTGCAGGCCCTCGCGACACATGGTGGTCCACGATTAGTTGATATATATATATTTTTTTAATAATTTAAAAATGAAAAAAAAAATAAAAAAAATGAATAGTTAAAGAACACCATTGTGGATGCTCTTACAAAGAGTTGAATGACAACATTCACACACATATATATATATATATATGAAAATCACTTGGAAAGAAACCTAAACACATGAGATATATGACATATTATTGGGCCACTTAGCAGTGGGTTGGGCTTGTGGTTAATAAATTGCTGGGACGGGGTGGAAATAGATAGAATTAAAAGGTTTGGGGTATATAAAGGAAATAGAAAGAAGTTTGCATGTGAGAAGTAAAGAGAGAATAGAAAGATGACGCTTGGCACGAGGGAGCAACCACTTATTACCAAATGTTATACTACAATTCACCCGTCTTAAATTCTCTTCTGCTCCTAAACTGAAAGCAGAAAAGTAAATTAATTACAAGAAAAAACTTCTTAATTTGATTCTTCGTCTTCTTCTTCATTCTTTATCATCTTCTTCTTCTCATAAAAGAATTGAGAGAGCTAGAGAGAGAGAGAGAGAGAGATGGGAATGAAATGTTGATGGGAAGTGTAGAATCATGTCTGCATGTTCCTCAGCCAAACTCTTTCTCTTCATGGTTCCTCTTGTTTTCGTTTCTGGTTTGGTCTTTGTAAATATTGGTCCTAAAAGTCCAACATCTTTCTTAACCTCTTTGTCCACTACTCATATTTCTCCTCCTGCTTCATCGCTCTTCTCCATCTCTGCCTTCGAGCGCCGGCACCGGCACCATCCCCTCCGCAGGCGTCGAAGGAAGTGTTGTTGCCAGCATCATCTTTATCGACTAAAGTGGAATCTGTTCAGGTTAGAGAAATTACTTAGGAATATCAAATTATTCCTTTCTTGTTTCTCCATCTTTGCATGTTCTTTTCTTTTTATTCTTCCTTTTTTCATATTTATCTATTTACTTTCTAACTGTACATGATACCAACAAATATTTTTTTTTTAAAAGTTTAGTATGTTTCAAATTACATGGTCAAACTACAATCAACTATTTAAGACCTATTTTGTCAACTGTAAAATTTAATTATAGAGAAATGTTATATGATAATCAACAACATATGACAATTTTTAATTATTTTCTTACATGTGCATAATCATTTAATGAAATCAACAATGTTGTAAACAGGGTGATTATAATCGGACAATTCAATTGAACCCGATCAACATTACTTTAATGAGTAATAACGTTACTTCTATGGCATTTCGAAACGAATGAATAAAAGAGTTACTAGCCATTTAGAGAAAATCGAATTCGAACTACAAAAGGCTCGAGTCGCCATTAAAGCCGCTCGATGGACGATCCCGTGGACGATCCGGACTATGTACCTCTTGGTCCGATGTATTGGAATGCCAAGGGTCTTTCATCGGTCAGTAAAATAACATTCTTTTTTTTTTACATGTTTTCAATTATGATTACTGTCTTTAGTTAATACTATCTATCTATGTTTAATAACAATGTTTGAAGTTACGAAACATATAGTTCGCTTAGCGTTTCTGCGTTGTTGAATTAAAGTAAAGCTAACGGCTTAAAAATATGAATTTTTGGTTTAATGATATAAATTTATTCGAATTTAACTTAAGTCAAACGGGTTGGAGCTATGAATCATAATTAATGCCTGGAATTGAGTTCTTATACTAAAAATGGTGATCTAGTCTGTCATGGAAATTTCTACTATTAGATTTGAATATTACGTTTTAAATTTTTATCTTGCTGTACATTAGATTCATTCGAAACATTTATTAGAATAGCACAGTAGTAGATGAATTGCTCCATATCATTTCATGATTGTATGTTTAGTTAATTTCAGTTTTAAAAACTTTATGCTACCATATATTTCATCGGACATCCTATATTTGAAAATTACTTAAACTGTACATTATGACGACTAGCTAGATATGTGCAGTATGTACTGATATGCATCATACTAACGCATGTACCTTGGTGATGATGAAATTATTACCTACCGTACATAATTTGGTTTATTTTTTACTAGATTAAAAATGGCAAGACTTTTTTTATGTCCTATAGTAAATTCTCAAGACAAGCAAAGTATCACATACCTTGACTTTTTTACTGGGACTAAACTAGTAAATACAAGAATTTTCATATTAGCCCATCTTCTATGGTCTAGCTGAGAAGGTAACGTTTTAAAAAAAAAAAAACTGATGTTGAAAACCATTGACGTATACCGCAAGACAGTTGAACGAGACTACGTGTCGGGTTGCGTACTTTCGATGAGTTGAGTTGTTAAATAGTTAAGAGATACGATAAAATATTATACTATGTTAAATACGTATATACATGGTCCATATAAGTGTTTTCCTGTGGCCTCTAAAGTAGATAATGGTATGTACTTTGGTATAACCGATTACCTAAATGACCGCAACGTGTTAATACTTTTTTTAAAACTTATTTGTATTGAAATACTTAGGAGCTACTTGGAGATGGAGAAACAATTCAAGATATTTGTGTATAAAGAAGGCGAAGCCCACCGTGTTCCACGATGGTCCATGCAAAAGCATATACTCCATGGAAGGAAACTTCATCTACGAGATGGAAAAGGGATTACTCGTTTCCGTACCAATAATCCGGACAAGGCCCACGCCTTTTATTTACCCCTCAGTGTCGTCAAGATGGTAAGATATGTGTATCAACGCGACTCCCACGATTTTGGCCCTATCCGAAAACCGTGAGGGATTACATCGATCTTGTCAGCTATAAGTACCCGTTTTGGAACCGTAGCATCGGAGCTGACCATTTCATACTCTCTTGCCATGACTGGGTATGCTAACACGTTATGTACAATTTGGTTAGTTATTTACCGTTATAATCTTGGACTTTTTTGGTATAGGGTCCTGAGGCAAGCTTTTCTCATCCACATTTAGGACACAACTCGATACGAGCTCTATGCAATGCCAACACGTCTGAGAGATTCAAACCGAGAAAAAGATGTCTCCATACCCGAGATAAACCTACGGACCGGTTCCTTAAAAGGATTAGTTGGTGGGCGATCACCTTCCATCCGTCCCATCCTTGCCTTCTTCGCAGGAGGTGTACACGGACCGGTAAGGCCGGTTTTGCTCCAACACTGGGAGAACAAAGACAATGACATTAGAGTCCACAAGTATCTCCCTAAAGGAACGTCTTATTCTGACATGATGCGGAGCAGCAAGTTCTGCTTATGTCCGAGCGGCTACGAGGTTGCGAGCCCTAGGATCGTCGAGGCGCTTTACTCGGGCTGCGTTCCGGTTTTGATAAACTCAGGGTACGTCCCTCCTTTCAGCGATGTGCTGAACTGGAGATCGTTTTCAGTGATCGTATCCGTGGAGGACATACCAAACTTGAAGACGATCTTGACTTCGATATCTCCGAGACAGTATCTAAAGATGTACCGGAGAGTGTTGAAGGTAAGGCGGCATTTTGAGGTGAACTCTCCGGCTAAGAGGTTGATGTGTTTCATATGATTCTTCATTCCATTTGGGTTAGGAGATTGAATGTGAGATCCGTGAGGTATATAGCTTTTGTTTGTTTCGGGCGTGTGAAGTGAAAAGTCCGGGAACTTGGTCCTGTATAAATTATAAGTTGTCTTCATTAAATTTGTAATAAAACAAATAATGCATTGTTTGTTTCTTATTTTGTTTGTTTAGAAAATAAGCAAGCATCAATAGGAAAACTAGGTGAAGCATTGAAGCACTGTGACTATTGATCAGAATAATTAGGTGGAATGTTGGTGGTTTAATTGATTCTGTTAATTAATTAATGTAATATTAATATAGATGAAGTATGGGTTTGGGCTCATCTAAACTGACCTTTAAATGGGCCAAAACCGGTAACGCTAATGGGTTTAAGTTTCTTGCTTAAACTGGGCTTCCACTTGGCTATATTTAAAAAGAAGCAAAGAAGCCAGAAGTTGCATGCACTTGCAAATCAAGCAAGAGAAACACACAAAGGCAAGGCAAAGGCAAAAGCAAGTTTCAAATAAAGATACCGAGGAATGATTACACTGATCATCGTGGGACACTAGAACGTTCCATTTATGTTTTAGGATCGTACAATGAGAAGAAGCTTGTCTCTTAGTGCAACACCACTTGAAAGTACCCTGACTAGTCTAAAGCTCTCTGTCTCTACGATCAGCAGCAGCTATCACGTGTAAGGCGGCCAGCAAGAGGAAGCGACAACCATCGGATTGTTGTATTGATCAATATCGTACACTTTGGTGGTCAACACAGATGGAATCTCCATCGTGTCTTCCCCACCGGAGATCTGCTTCTTGATTAATCCATGGCCTCTTAGTATAGCTCTCAGCTTCTTCACCTGCGTCATAAATCATTTTTTGTAGTGGGGTTTCTCTGATAGAATCAAGAACTAAAGTATAAAACAAAATAACGGATAGTATTTAATTAGACCACACCACTATAAATGAGTGTAATATGATACACAGACCTCCTCATGTAGCATATGCTTCTCTCTAGAAACGACGTCATACTCTTGCCTAAGCGAATCATACAGCTGCTCGAGCTGCTTTGCCTTCCAGCGTGCACGGCGGTTCTGAAACCAGACCGCTACCTGACGTGGCTGTAAACCAAGCTCTCTTGACAGCTTCAGCTTCCTGTCTGAATCTAGTTTGATATCATCTTGAAAACTCCGTTCAAGTGAAAGCTAATTGTCCACTCGTTAGTCTCTTCTTTTTTGTTATCTCGTTGTTGTTGCTTGGTAATCGGTACACATATTGATGATCTTTTCTGTTTCAGGTACAGAGATAACCGGTCCGGTTTGCGTATCGGCAGCCGTGTATGAACTTCCTGCTGTTACACAAACAATACTCTTTCTATAAAAAAAGGTTCCTACATTTTTTCTTATTTAGAATGAACATAAACGAATCTCAACTTTCAGAAGTGACATTTTAACTTTATAAAATTCGGATCCCAAGGAAAAGTAGTTTGGATCCCAAGAAAAGGAAAACAAAACTTAAAATCTTAATTTTTCTAGACTGAAGATAATAAGAACATCTTGACTTCTCATCTATGAAGAGTAACGTTTTTTGGTAACATATCCCAAGGTCTTGGAATGATGCCTGCGAACACCTTCTCAAATAGTTCAGAGTATAAAACAAAAGAAAGGAATATATGGTTTAAGATTACTAAAAATAGTTGAAAGTGTAAGTTTTTGTTTTTCTACTTTACATGGATATGTTGTGACAAAAACAATTAAAGTTCATGGATCCGACCAAAAACAAAGTTAGTGGATTGTCAAACGTGAGATTAAACTATAGCTCTTAATACAGACTACATCTCGGTAACATATGCATGGATTTAAAACCTTACCCCCAAGAGTACAACGCCATAAAAGAGATTTTAAAACCATGAATATAGTTAAATTAACGAAACGAAAGCATCGGTACGTGTAGAATATATAGGTTTGAAATATATATACATATACCTGCATAAGGATCATAGTTGAAGCTATGGAGTGAGTTAAAGGAGCTCGACTCTGGCCATGGTGGCGGCATAAAAGCAACTCTTACGTTTTCTAAGTTGTTTGTCGTTGACCATTCCTTTTATTTATTTTCTTTTATTTTATTTTCCGTTCTAGTGAATCTGAATATATAGAAGAAGATATGAGAGACGAGTAAAAAGCATGAAAGTTGTAGGATCTAATATAGTGGAGAAACCGACGAAAAGAAAATTAGGTTTTATTGGACCACAAGACAAGACTAAGAGAGGCGTGACAAGAAGTGATCTCTTCTATACACTTTGTCTTTGGAGGTGCAACAAAGTTTTGAGAGCATGCAGCGTTCAAAGCAAGATATATATAACTTGGATATGCATCTAGAGGAGATATATAGAGATAGTGATGGAAGATAGTGAGATGAGTGTGTTCTGTTGGAAATTTTCACCTAATAAGGAACGACCCAATAGTGCCTTTTGTTTTGGAATTTAAAGATGGAAAGTAAAGTGTGATACAATTTTGTCTTACTTGCACATCATCAATCATCATCCATCCGTCACTAAGGCCATGATTTAACCCTAAGAACCTCTAAGACCATGATTAACCGAGTCTCTTAAAGTGGGTTCTTAACATAAAATTTGTCTTTTTTATTTTTTTTTTATTTTTTTTTACATTTTTCTCGCTAAGAGACGGCTCTTATGGTTCTTATTTAAGAATACGGTTCTTCGGTTTTTTTTAGTTAAAGCTAAGATACGACTCTTAGAAAAACTAAGAACCTCACCTTAAGAGACTCCGGTAATCGTACTCTAAGGGGTTCTTATTTTACTTTTTTACTTTTTTCTTTTTCTAAAAATTTTTTTAAAAAGAACCAACCGCGGGCCGCCACGTGTCAGTGGGACCCGTGAACAGTACAAGAACCCCTTAAAAACGTATCTTAATTAAGAGTTTAGGAAGTGGTTCTTAAAGGTTTAGTGGATCCACCCGATAAAAACACCCTTAAGAACTCTCCATAATCTTGCTCTAATATGGTCGACATATTTTATTGTATCAAAAGAGTTTTCTAATATTTTCGGCCAGCTATTTTTTCGTCAGAATTCATATATTTTTTCTTTATATTAAGAAATGATAGACATACAAAATATCATCGTTTAAAAATAGTGTTACAAGTTATAACACTCTGTGAACCAACCAGGAAATTTTGGATTTTTGAGGTCATTTGCGTAGATTTAGTAGAAAATTGATTTTACTAAAAAAGGATAAGAGGTTCTCATAATTCATGAAAATGTATAATTTTACAATCATAGCCGTGCGTGGGTACATAAAAAAACTAAAAGATTGTATAAAACCAAGAAGTGATAAATCACATTCCGTCTGGACTAAAAATATTTAAGGATTTTCTAAAGTTGGAACCTTTTAACATTTACAGATATCTACTTCTGGGTAGGGCATTAACATCAAAGCCACCGTCCCAACTTACTGGTTTCTATAGACGTGAAAAGTAATTAACGTAGATGAAAAAACTGAATGAACATTTTTGAGATTTTGTAAAGTAAATGTATTAATATTTTTTGACAAAAAAAAGAAAGAAATGTAGGTGGGGATACTGATTTTGTCAAAGTTAAGCTTCACATATGTGAATGAGAAAAAAGAGTGAAAAGGAAGAAATGGTCCCCAATAACTCCATATAAACTGATATATATCCTACTATTTCAGCTAAAGACCATTCATAAAAGTCTTCGATCTGGACTACAAGTATTATGTATTTTTAGAACTCAAAATAATTCTGTTTTTTGTGTGTTTATGCTCATATATGGTGTCTTTTTAATATTATGTATAGATTAGGAGAAATACAATCCACACTATTTTCAAAATAGACTAAAATTAAGACCAAATTATCTCAAAAAGACGGATAATTATCATTAAGCATGAAACTCCAAAGTTTTCCTATTCATGTTATTATGTTAATCTAGTTACTCGTTAGTTGTATGATATGATCGTCAGTCCTTCCAACCTGTGTGTATTATTATATATTCACATATGAAAACATATAATGAAATATTTTTCATCTAAGTATATATTTTAACTGA
This sequence comes from Moricandia arvensis, assembly GCA_905132765.1. Lineage (NCBI taxonomy): Eukaryota > Viridiplantae > Streptophyta > Magnoliopsida > Brassicales > Brassicaceae > Moricandia > Moricandia arvensis. Next base: position 14,825 of record CAJHQP010009808.1, read on the forward strand.
ACCTAAAGACTAGCGGTTCTTAATTTTCTATATTAGGCCATGTTTATCTACAGTCTTAAGCGGAGTTCTTAACTTATAATTTCATGTTTTTATTTTTTTAAATTTCTTTTTTCTAATTGTCCTCTTAAGAGATGTCTCTTAGGTCTCTTATTTAAGAGACGGTTCTTAAATTTTCTTAGTTAAAAGTTAAGAAACGTCTATTAGAAAAACTAAGAATTTTATGCTAAGAGATCTGCAATAAACATGTCCTTAGGGTTCATGATAGCATTCGAAGGACAAACTGACTTTTTTTTTTAAGTTTCAAAAAAAGAAAGAACAGATACAGACAAAAGAATATCTTTAATATATAGATACGGTCATGGAAATCAAATAATATCAGCGCAGAAACTTTAACAGTCTCATGCATGCATTAGAAAAAGAGAAGAAAAAGCGAGACAAAACTAAAAACTCAGATACCGAGAACATGATTAAATCCGGTTTCTTAACTGAAGTTCTTAATTTTTTTTATATATATTTTTGATTAACAATCGGTTCTTAAAACTCTTATTTAAAAGTCAATTTTTAAAAGTTAAAAATTGACTTTTAACTGAAACTACTAAAAATCTCAGTTAAGAAATTGAAGTTAATGATGGTCTGAGAGCACCTTTAATATAGAGATTCTAACTCTAGAATTCTTAATATATATATATATATATATATATATTAGTATTTAATCTGAAGTTAGTTATTTTTACCGGAAACCATCCAAAATTATTTCTATTGGGGGTGCTCTGAGGAGTAAAGACTATATCATTTTATTACCCATTAATTACTAAGATCAGTAATCAATAAAAAGGTCCCCACTATTCTTGGAGCTAAACGTTACTTGTCACTTGGATGCTTTATATAGCGTAAGAAGATCTTACATAAGACATATATATATATATATATATATTTATATATATATGTCTGTTTGATAAACTTTCTAACATTATACAACTGAATTTCACAAATTATTTTTTAACAACTAATCAATAACATATGGAAAAGGAAGAAAACGAGAAAATAAGTAATATTATATACAAACCTTTTATATAATCAAAGTAAGAAAAATATAATTCAATATTTAAATGCTAAAATTCAAATTTCTCATAAAATATACTAATACTTTAGTTACTAGATTCAAGTGATTAAAATCTAGTGGCTAATTTATGCGTAAATTATAAAGAAATGTAAAGATTGACCATATTATTTTACCAAAAAAAGATTGACAATATTATCAATAAACTATAAATTATCTATACCATGTTCTAATTCAAAATTACAAGATCCCTTTATATATGTCAAAGACGTGGCTTTTCACGTTTTCTTTTGACAAAGTTTTTAAAAGTGATACTTTGTAAGAAATTAACCGGTTTCTTACTAATTACTACACTCACAAGATTTATACCATCAATAAGTAACAATATGTGGAAATGTACAATATTATGAAGATGCTGTAGATGAATATAACAGTGTTTAGAGAACTTTTTAAAAAATAAATAAAACATGAATATAACAGTGAACTTTGTAAGAAATTAAAATAACAGTGAAGTCGTGAAGGTTAAAGTTGGTACGGTACCTCCCTTACTATTAGTTTCAATTCGTAATACGTAAAGATTTGAATGCCGCCGTTACAGTCAGACACTAATTAAGACCACAGACACACACACACATATATATATATATATATATATATATATATATATATATATATATATAATGTTAACGACTTAATTGTTACTGTGCAAATTCGTTTTTTTTTGTTGTAACAGGCTACTATGCAAATTTCATTGTGTGTAGAAGTTTTCACGACATATAGAGTAAAAAATGGGGGAGACAAGTTCCATAAGACAAACCCATTTATACATTGAATATTTATTAACAAAGTCAGAAAAGTTTTAAACTATTCTTTTAGTGAACTGATTGAAATTTTGGATCTAAATAATTATGATGAAGGTAGTAAAGCATTTAATATGCTGACAGATACTGATGGATAATTGATTATACATTGATAGGGTTTTTTATTGTTTCACTTATTCCAAAAATAATACTTTCAGAATCTTTAATTAAGGGAATAGTTAGAAAAACCAACAAAAATGAACATTTTGAAATGCAGTTGACGAAGCAGGGTAAATATATTTGCAATAATCTAAAATTGCAAATTTATCAAAATAATATAAAAACGCACGCCCGGTGGGACTGGAACCCACAATCGTTTGATTAGAAGTCAAACGCCTTATCCTGGCCACGGGCGCTTTCCTTGAGTGTAAAGAAAATATAATCCTAAAATAGTTTTCATATGAAAAAGCTAATACAATGGTTCAGTTTATTTGATTACACACACGCAGTTGCTTATAATGTCAATTAGCCAACATTAAGCCAATCACTTACCTCAAAGATATGGAGACTGAGAAGATTCCAAATTCTAGAGAAAAAGCAGCTCGAAAGAGGTTCATAGACTTCTTTAAAAGCTCTCTGATGTGTTTCCAAGATCTCAAGGTCACTCAGGAGCAAGTTAATCACTTCTTTGAGCTCTAGTTTTAGTCGATATCTGTGTAACTGATAAAGGGATTCGCCTGCTGCAATGCTTTCACCACATCTATATTTGTCTTCCTTGATGTAAGTTTTTCATTTTGAAACCTTAGAGCTACACTTTTGGCCATCTTTCCGCAATTTCTACAAAAAAAAATAGCTGGTAAGATTCAAATGTACTTAACCAAAAATTTATAATCCACGAGAGAGGATAATAATCAAAATAACCAGAGAGGGTGGTTTTTGGAACATATTTGAGCAATTTGTTGGCCATGATGTGGATTGTCTTAGGCACAATTATGACAACAGAGTCAGGATGTGACTGGAGAAGCAAATTGTGAACTCCTAACTAAAATGAATTGACTGCATAAACTCGAGTATTATTCATTAATTGATCAAATAATATTAAGAAAAAAGAAAGAAAATATCAAATGATCTTTAAGATTCTTCGAAAGGTAACAACTAACAAGTATAGTATCATCAACTTTGATAGCAAGTTTAGCTTCCCCACGTGCCATGTTGCTTGCTGTTGAGCCTTTGTCTATTGTTTCAGATTAATCTGGAACTTACATTCATTGACCAGTTACATTTAAATATGAGCTAAAGAGAAATTTTCTCAAGTGCCATATCTTGAAAAATACTTAAATTATGCATGAACACGCAAGAATTATATACTATTAGGTATTGTAGATCAGTTAGAATCAAAATAACAATAGTGTTAAATATGTCAGTTATTTATATGTGTTAAGGTAATTAAATATCTTTTAGAGTATTTTAAAATTTTAGTTTTCTTTATTTGTTATTTTTGAATATTTGGTAGGCACTTGAAATAATTTAACTAGTTTTAATTAAATTTTATTAACTTATATATTTGAATATTTAATTAATTTTTACGATTTTTGTTTTTTGATGATTTCATGATTAGTTATAATCCGACCGAAACCGAATCCAAAATATATTGAACCCAACTTAAAATTAAGTAAAATATGAATGGAACTTGTGATATAATATCATAAATTTAAAAATCTGAATTAACCAAAATAAATTCGAAAGCCTCTCAAACGTTCAGACCATACCATGTTTGAGGTGGCGTATATAATTTTTTTCTCAAAATGCATATAAATAACATTTTGGAAAAAAATATCATACTGAAATCTCCTATATATTATTGAGAATCATTTAAAAAGTTGTAACCATAAGTTTGTAAGAATTAAAAATAACCCCAATCCTACGTGGCATAGCTCTTTGACTTCTATTTTCAAATCCCAATGATTCTAGAGTATGTGATATAATGTATAGTTAAAAATAATATTCTCTAGCAATATAATATTCCGTAGGCTATAGTTGGTCGCATATATTAAATATTTATTGTTTCACATGCTTTCCTTAAATAAAACATACGGAATTACCTAATATGATCCAAAATATATATATGACAATTAATGATTTTAAACAATAAAGATTTGATAACAATCTGTATACTTTTTCATTTTGTTTATTTCTTTATTATTAAAATAAATTACACAATTACATTAATCATATAATAAAAATCTAGATTTTTTTGTGTATGTTGTATTTCGAATTTTTCAAAATGAGTATAAATTACTAAAACTGTTAAAAGTCCCACATAAACTTTTAAGATCAAGGTTTTAATTTTTTTTTCTATACTAAAATATAATGATTAGAAAACCATATGAAGAAATAATTTTAGTTTATATATATTTAACATCATTTTAATCAAACTATACATCGTATGAAAATACATACTTATATTTTGATATTTGCCTTGAACATATATTGAAAAGTTAATATTTTAATTTTGAAATATGTCATTGTTTTTTTTTAAATGATTATAAATTATTGAAACTACTAAACATCTCACATTAAAAAAAATCATTGGTGTAAAGTTTTGTTACACAAATATGTAAATAATCATAAAATCATATGAGTAGAAACCTCATTTAATTAATATCCATATTAAAAGTGTGTTATATTACTATGTTTATATCATTTAAATTTAATTATATATCATATACAATATATAAGATTGATTGGGCTCTACCAATCAAGCGCAGTAATACGCCATTTATTTTCCATCACTCGAACACTGAAAGTGAAAAGATATATGAAAACATATCCATTAAATTCTAAGATTTGATCTACATTTCTAATTAAAATTGTTTTTGATCCTACGTATAGATAATTATATAAAAATTTCAAAATTCTTAAATTTCAAATACATACAAAAATAATCATATGTAAATTTTAAATTTGTCAATACTAAAATTTTATATTTTAATTACATATATTCACCATGCGCAAGGCGCATGTCTTATCCTAGTGTAAATGTATTACTTGAATGCATCTGATAGAAGTTAAGTATCAAAATTTAGATACTAATGTAAGCATTTTGATTGGATATGAAAAAAAAAAAAGAGAAAAGAAAAAGGGGATGCAGGCTGTGGGGTTCGAACCCACGCGCACTTATGTGCAGAAGAACTTAAGTCTTCCCCCTTAACCACTCGGGCAAACCTGCTATTTGATATTTATGCTGCTATACTTGCTGATTACGATCTTAATATAAGCTAAATAGTTTACTAGGCCCTTTCTCGAGGCCCATGGGCTACTACATTTAATCGCCTTTGGGCTACTATCTAAAAATCTCAGAATGCATGTTTTCACGTATCCATATGAGCACGTAATATCACAACTACAGTGCATTCCACCAAGGAAATCAATTGTTTGAAACTTTGAATAGAATATTACTTTTGTTTTTAAAAGAGAAATAGAATATTACCTTTCTCATTGTCTGCAAGAAAGATTCACGTAAAGTAAAACATATATTAAAAAATAATATTATTTACAGATTATGATCAAATACCATACTCTATTTACACAATTTCTCAAACTAGCAATGGTCAAAAAAAAAAATTGGTAAACCAAAATTCATATATATATATATATATATATAATAGTATTTACCCGGTCCTACGCACCGATCAATTTATTTTTTTAAAACCCATTAATTGCTATCATAATTTTAATTAAAATTAATTATTATTTGATTCTGAAAAATACTTAATTTAACATAATAAAAATTTGGATGTAATGAATCGATTAAACTTACTTTTTTATTTATAGTTTGAAAATAATAAATTTTATTAAAATTTCATGGTTAATTACCTAATTTTTATTAAAATAATATAAAAAAGAATAAATTAGTAGATAAAAATTATATATGAAAAAATTAACTGCTTGAAGCTCTCGAATATAGGGAATGATTTTTTTGAAAAAAATAAGAATTTAGTTATTTGAATTTGTAGAAAAATATAGAATTTTTTTTCATTTTTTATTTTTATAAACTATTTTATGTGTCATAATTTTATTAGTCATGTGACTTGTGATTTAATATATATAAGATATTTTGGTTAAAAGTCAAAGTTCCTTAAAAGAGAGGGACATAAGAGGGAATATGAAGAAATTATCACAGAAGCGCACCTAACAGTTTCCTCTCTGATATCTAAAGAGAATTTTTAAAAGGTAGAGAGAGAGAGAGGAGAG
>CAJHQP010009809.1:0-20933 GCA_905132765.1 Moricandia arvensis
GGTCTCCTACGCATCATGTATCCTAGTCGCGCTATTGGCCATCCTACTCGCCCTTAGATCCTTCTTTTTGTTTTACTCAGAATCTCGATAGAAATATTTTTTGTTTCGTCGCAATCGGAGTTTCCGTTGAATTTTACGATAAAAACAAGTAAGACTTGTTTTTGCGTAAAAACCCGAATTAATCGTCAATATGATAATGGTTAGCTTAAGACCACTTTTTCCATATATGGCTAGGTTGATTGGACCAACAATACAAAGAAAGATTTCGGATAAATCGATGATTTCTCTGATACTACTTGTAAAATGCGTAAGTCGTAAAACGGCTCGAAACTGCCTAAAACACGATAAAAGCACAATAATGATTTAATTTCGGGAATAGGCCTATATTCAATGACAGTTTACTCGACTAAAATAAGGAAAATGGAAAGTTTCTGAGATAAGCTTGGAGGTCGAGAAGATAAGGAAAGATCTTGGCAAGAGATAAACTCAAATCAAGGGAGGAAAAGGAAAGATGGCCGACCTTGGAGGTGTATATAAGAAAGATCAAGGCGAGGAGCAGAGGAGACAATTTTTTAGACTCTTAGAAATATTTGCACTTCGGAACCTTGGGCTATAATCTCGACAAGCTTGGTTTCTATGACTGGCACTAGATTACTAGACGAACTCGCATAGGAAGTTCGATCTCTTGTTCCACTCTTTTAATTGAATTATGTTCGGTTTTATCCTCAAAAGGGGTACATAGGCAGCCTCTCATAAGGTTCATTCTGCAATCAACAAAACAATTTTCTTATTATTTTCATATTTTGTTATTGAGCTGCGACTCAACTAGGATTGAGGTTTTAGGTGGCAAGAACTAGAAAACTCGCTTACAACTCTTGCGGCAGAAGCGTTTACAATCTGTTGTAACAATCACGGAAAAAGGGCCTATTTCAACATGATCAAACTTTTTTTAATTCGTTTTGTTATCCTTTTATATTCTTCAGTGTTTATTCGATTACTTTTTTGGCCCTTGCAGAGAATGTTTTCTTTGATTTCCTCTGTTCCCTAAAATTGACAGTGCGAATTGCGGTTCCCATAGTTTGGCGCTAGTAGGAGGGGGTGAGATTACTCTAACTCATGGCCACAAAATTCTTGATCGAAACAACGCTGGTAAAATAACTCCATCAGTGACTGCTTCTATGGCCGGCGCTTACTCAGACGCCGCAATGCTTGAGAAAATTAAAAACCTAGTCTCGTATTTTCACCACAGGAAGAGTACCGAAAAGAATTCAAGATTTCTCTCTCTAGACGGAAATGGCAACGATAAAATCTGCCAACCCCGCAAGTTCGCCTCATTATTTAGTTAGAGAAATATCAATGCGTAAGAGTTCGACCAAAAGACGTTTTCCGAAAACGTTTCGGAAAAATAAAACTTGCTCTCTCATAAATTACGGAGAAACCCTAGATTACTCGTGGAAAAGGAAGCAGAGATAATTAGGTACACAGCCCCCACTGCTGTACTTCTTCCGAATAAGTTTTGAAGAAAAAAATTGATCTCTATCGAATCACTCAAAACCTAAAACGACTGATGAAGATTAAACTAAGCTAAACAGGAGATCGTATCCCTCACTGCTAAAATGTTTTATGAAAACCTAAGATTTCGTAAAAGTTCAAGCTTCACTTCTATAGTAACATATCCAGTGCATTCTTGATAATTGTCACCTAAGCTTACTTCAGAGAAAACTACTTAAGACTTCCACGGATTAAGCCTACGAAACAAGAAAATTTCTGATTAAGTTTAGTCGCGTTAATTAAGCCCATCACAGCTATAGTATCTGATATAAAACTCGAAAACTAAATTTTTAGAACAGCCGCAAGAACATGAGTTTTCCAAAACACAGCTCTCGTATAGTCAAACTCGAAAACATTTTACGAAATAACTTTCATAAAATTAAGCTCGACAACATTTTATGAAACAACCTTCGTAAAATTAAACTCAATGATATTTTTGCGAAACATTTGTAAAATTAAACTTGACAACATTTAAGAATTTTTGAAAAATTAAACTCGACAACATTTTACTAGACAGCTTTCGTGAAATAATTCGACAGTCTTCAAGAAGTCAAACAAGATCGTACAAAATGACTCTCAGAGAAGGAAATATATGGAGTGAGAACTGAAAAGTGAACTCCGCCTATCAGCCGCTCTCCACGGTCTAACCATCCTCTCTCTTTTGCCTCATCGCCCAACGAGTCTTCTTGATCGCCCTCGGCAGCTTCCAATCGCCCTTGGCTAATTCTAAAACGCAAAAAAGGCTTTCGACAAGATAATCATTCGTCTTCGTAAAACCAATGATACAAATACCGAAACCCATATATGAAAAATTTATATCGCCAAACCAAAACAGCAAGACATGCTTCAGCCTAAACGCGGCCAGGAAAATAGAGAAACCCAGGAAGAATCGATATTTTTACAATCCGTAAGGGATGGAAAATACGAGACGAGAAAGAGGGAATGAGCAAGAAAAACTGAGAAGACGCAAACCCGAATCTCCGAGAAAATAAGGTGGGTCAGACTTGAAGTTTTCGTAGGAAGGTACTAAGAAATTAAAACACTTTGAAGATTGCCATAAATTTTTGGGAACTTAGAATCTAGGTGGATAGGCTTGCGAAGTAAGTCTTTGGCCATTTTCCTTATCTACTGTTCCTTAACTGTCAGGAAGACCTTGCAAACCGATATAAATTTTCACAAAACCGAGAAGCGATCACAACATATACTCAGCCCGCTTCCTAAAGACAGAAAGAACTAGAGACATGTCGTCTTAAATCCTACTCGTTCCTAGCAGATATCTCAAAACCGACATATTCCAAGTCGTCAACCTGAAAACCACCAAGTCACAATCCCAACTTCGTCTTTCAATCGACTCAGATTGTTGATCATCCCAATCCTCGAAAGAGAAAATGTATACAAGCCTTAAAATATCGATTCAGCCATTTTCTTTCGTAAAAAAAGGAGGGAGTAGGTACGTATACTATACTCGTATACTCCAAAACTTCAAAAAATTTTGCCTCGGCATCAGGAAATCACTTTCAACAAAGCAAACTCTTGCTACATAAGGCAATAAATGACCCTTCAAAATCATCCAAAAGGAAAACGATGATATAAGATTTGTCTAAACGCTATTGGCATAACTATTGAGTCAAAATTTATACAATATATCTTCAAACATCAAAGCATTGCTCTAGTTTCCGTTGAATCAGGTGAGTCAAGGAAAAAGATAAAAAAAATTGCGACAAAGCAAAGTCGAGAACACAAGTAGCAGCGAGCACAACAAAGGGAACACATTCTCCCCGCTCGTTGCTAGATCTAACGGTGGTTGGCTGATTGGCTTTGCTCAAGCAACTCACAAAAAAATTTCGCTGACTAGATCGTAACAAAATAACTTTTGGTAAAAATTTATGAGTGAATCCAAGCAACTTTCACCAATGATCGAAATCAAAGCGGAAACATTTCCCGAAAAATCTGCGGAAACATTGCTACTTTGACATCTCCATACATCGCGACAATTAACTACTTTCATAAAACCAATCACCAATTACTTTCGTATAATTAAAGTATTTTATGCGAAACAGTCTGCAAGAAAACAAGATCGGTATCATGCAAAACGACTTCGCAATATAAAACGCGAATGAGGAAAACCTAATCCTCGCTCGCAAACATCGCGACTAATCTGCGAGAAACGTTCTCTATTCACTTTTAAGAGAAGCCTTCTTGTAAAAATTATATGAAAAATCCTTTGTATAGTCAGATCAAGTCATACAAGGCAACTGTCAAGGATAAACATAACGGGTTTTACGAAGAAGTGTTTTTCTGTATAGCAAAAAATGAAGCTGTATGATCCGTGTTTGGACGACCAATCTAAAATTTATCTCTTCGCACTACGATCTTACATATCTTCGTCTTCAGCCCTGCGGTTTGCGGGCTTCTGCCTTCCATTCCCCTCGGTTACAACCGAGCAGGCAATCATCATGTAACTAACTCTGCACGGGTTCTTTATCAAGCTTCTTAGGCTTCATCTTCCTTAGAAAAGAAAAACAATTTTCATAAGACTAAAGGAAATATTATACGAAACATTCAGAGTATAACTGAAACCTAAAGTAAAAAATGTTTTCTACCACCATCTTCCATCTTAACATGGATAACTCCGACATACTTGGCCTATCAATCTCAACGAACGATATTTGGCCCTTGGCCAATTACCCTTAGCATAGATTCAGCATTCCGTTTAAGGAAAATTATAACTAACTTGACCTTAATATTGACACGAAAGCGCCACACTCAAATGCAAGACCTACAACGTCATCGGATATTCGGCTGAACACAGCCTTTACGCCAAGTCAGAATATTTGAGCGACTACCGGTCCATCCAATCACTTAACGGAAAACAACAATCCGCGATTCGTCTAAAAATGTTAAGTGACAATTATACAAATAATATCGTATAACCTAGAAATAGAAATCATAAAATAAAATGTTTACAACAAGACTCAGTCCTAACAACCAAATGGTTGACGCAAACTTGAACTTGTCCAAAAGTATAACAAGTTCTATATGTTCCACAATTCACTTTAAGCCCGCCATGTTTTACCCATATAACGCGGCATATAAGGAAAACTCGTAACAAAGCTCCTAGAGCTATACTAAACATCTTAAAAATATATGAAATAAATCTCGTAGGGTCGACTATTCACAAGAACAGTGAAGGAAGACGCTTACTCACAGGGACAAATTCACGCGACCCCTTGGTCCTAATTCCTCGATCACAAATCATACAATTTAACATACAAACACAAAAAAAACAGTTTTGGCTGCGAACATCCGCAAACAAACCAAAATATTTCTCTGCCGTAAGGTTAAAACAAAACCCTTGGACACCGCAAAAAATCTTCAAGCCCATGAACATTTCAAGCAAGAACTGCGGCATATGAAAGAAAAACAATCTTCAGCATTGGGAGAGGTCGCAGACACGTGAAGAACCGTTTTTCGACAAAAATACCTTTCTCGATAAAAACACCATCTCGGAAGACCAAACATCTATACGCACTAACACCTTGTCAAACACATATCCTTCGCAAAGACTCAAACAGTAAACACATACCATCATGTTTGTTGCTGATGACAACAAACTCTAAACATCCTAAACAGACTAAGCCATCTCCTCCCATAGAGATAACTCTTAGACATCCGAAACAAGGATAATAGCGCGCTATAAAAGAAATCCTAAGTTTTGGTCAGCACTTCCAGACGACTTAAAAATTATCTTGGGGAGATTCTCTGTTCACGATTAATGCAAGTAATACAAGCCGCGAACTTATCGCAGACTTCAATATCGAGATGAAATCAGGTCAAAAACGCTACAAGTAACGTAAGACGAAATAGTCATCGCCAAACTACCCTTATTAGGCCTAGGTCCTGCCCTAAACCCAGAACACTGTCTAAAACATCTCAAGGCATGATATCAAAATCATACAAGATCCTAAAACATGTATCTTCGTCGATATTTGCGCGTTTATGAAACCTCTAGAACACAAGCCTTCAGATATTCTCCTCTTAAACAACAAAAAGTATCATGATCCGTCAAAGAGTTAGATATGAGATGACAACTCATAGTTTTCCCTCTACATTCACACGAATATTCATACACTCTTGAAAACTCAAAACACAATTCATTAAAAAGAAGCCGCACAGCGGCAGAGATTCAAGGCCACACGTGGCCATTTCCGAAAACATGGACATGTCCACACTTGGCCAAAGAAAAAAGCCTATAAGGCTAGTCTCGATGCCAACAAAGGTCCAAACAAAATGGCATAGGCAGAAACATGCTCGATAATCTCTACACGACACACAACTAAACCATAAAGGTCTCACTTAAAAACAGGTCATAAGAACCTTAACTCCAAGACGAACTACAAAAGGCTTGATCCCTTCAACAAGGGTAAGTAGGCAGCTTTCGCAAGGCGCAGCCCCAATCCTATCAAATTTTTTTAAAAAAATGGTTTCACCAACGAACCTTTTTAGCCATTGATTCCACCTAACACGCCAATCACTACCTCGCATGAAATTACACGTATTATCTTACAAGCTGAGGGCCTAACTGTTGGGGTCAAAATCGTTCATGGAAAAATCAACGGCTAAAATCCTCCGAGAAATTGTGCCTTAAGCAAATATAGGCTGAAAATGTCAAAGGAACTATATGGCATAAGCCAAACCTCTTTGGCATAAGGATACAAGAACATACTTCGTATATTTCATCCCGGACAAGGAATAAAATAATTTCTATCCAAAGATCAAATGATCGGAAAAACGTTTTGACAGAAGGTTTTTGCAAAAGTGAAAAATTTTACGAAACAATCATCTGTTGTTGTGGTCAAAAACGGGCACGATGGAACCAATGTCTAAAAACGCTTCCATGGAAACGTTGTCTCTCTTTCAAGTAAGAAAGAAAACAAGAAATCATCACATCTGAAACTTCTCATCGCCCTGAATATCTCGTCCAGACATATGGATCAAGACATACAAGCGAAGGAACAACCGCCGTCGCTTCCAAGTCTAGTCAACCATGGGGAAATAGACTCTCTGCAAAGGCCTAGTCGCCCATGGGCGAATAGACCCTCGACAAAGTCTAGTCGCCCATGGTCAACTAGACCGTTAACAAATCTCATCACCCTCTAACTCTCTGGAGCAGTCCTACTCGCCGTCATGGTCCTCTACTCGCCGTCATGGGTCCTCTACCCGCCCTCATGGTCCTCTACTCGACCTCATGGTCCTCTACTCGCCCTCATGGTCTCGTACTCTCCCTCATGGTATCATACACGCCCTCTTGGCCATCCCACTCACCCTTAGCTCTTCTTTTATTTCTCATCTGAGTCTCAATCGAAACGTTTTTTGTTTCGTCTCAATCGGAGTTTCCTTTGAGATTTGACAATAAAACAAGTAAGACTTCTTTTTGCGTAAAAATCTGAATCAATTGTCAAGATGATAATGGTTAGCTTAATACCACTTTGTTCATATACGGATAGGTTGATAGGACCAAAAATCCAAAGACAGACTTCGGATAAATTGATGTTTTGTCTGAAAATAATTGTAAAAATGCATAAGTCATAAAAACGGTTGAAACTGCCTAAAACACGATAAAAGCACACCTATGATTTTAATTCGAGAATAAGGCCCATATTCAATGATGGTTTACTCGACTAGGAAAAGGAAAATAGAAAAAGAGGATAATGCAAAGTTTCCGATATAGGCTTGGAGGTCGAGAAGATAAGGAAAGATCTTGGCGAGAGATTAAACTCAAAGAAGGGTGGAAAAGGAAAGATGGTCGACCTTCGAGGTGTATATAATAAGATCAAGGTGTGGAGCAGAGGGGACCATTTTTTAGACTCTTAGAACTCTTTCACTTAGAAACCTTAGGCTATTCTCTCGACAAGCTTGTTTTCTATGACTGGCACTCGATTACTAGACGAACTCGCATAGGCAGTTTGATCTCTTGTTCCACTCTCTTAATTGAACTATGTTTGGCTTGATCCTCGAAAGGGGTACGTAGAAAGCCTTCCATAAGGTTCAGTCCAAAATCAACAAAACCTTTTTCTTATCTTTTTCGTATTTTGTTATTGAGCTGCGACTAACTAGGTTTAAGGTTTTAGGTGGCTAAAACTAGAAACTCGCATACAGCTCTTGCGACGGAAGCTTTTACAATCGTTTTGTTATCTTTTCATATTCTACTATGTTTATTCGATTAGCTGTCCTTGGCTCTTGCAGAGAATCTAGACCTCAGAGGAAAGTAGGGTTTTCTTTGCTTTCCTCCGTTCACTAAAATTGACAGTGCGGATTTGGGTTCCTACATTAAGGAGGAAACAATTAGGAATAAATAATTCAGGATGTTATTACTCCTGCTTTCGAGCAGGAGGCCGTCCTTCGATTTCCTGCCTGGATAAATCCTGGCTCCAGACCCAGGAAAATTCATATTTCCGGGTAAAACGGAAAACTTTCTAAATTCTCTAAATGATCATTCATGGACTGATCATATACTAAGATATTATAAAATTACACTACCACAAACAAACCTATAAAGGTTCTTAAGACTTGAATCATCAACCTCATTTACGTACTAGGTGCATTAGTTAATCAAAAGGCATTAGTAACCACTCATACAATCTTCTTTTGGTCTTAAAAGCTTGTTTTCTCATAACCAACTTATTTCATTATAATCTGGTGATAGCCTCTTTTAAAATATATCTTAAAAAAGATGTGTGAACAATAGAAATAATCCAACATATCATCTAAACGAGGAATATGGCGGCAATACTACATTGTGATAATGTTTATTTCCCTAATATCTACACACATACTCCAGCTTCCATCCATCTTGGGTACAAGTTAAACCAATACTATGCAAGGGCTCATACTCTCATGTATGTGTTTTTCTCCAAAAGACCATTCACCTTCCTTTCTAACTCGTTAGTTTCTTCTGGATTGGTTCTATATTCTAGTCCAATTGGGACTGAGGCATCTGGTATGAATCAATCTGATGTCCAATGCCTGTAATGAGTGGCAGTCCCAGTGGATTGTCTTCTGGAAAGATGTCCATGTATTCATACAAAAGAAACCTGATTTCTCTCAGGAGTTCTGGTTTAGGGTTAGAAGATTTCAGTAGCAAACACTTATACAATAGTAAGATCATAGCTTGTTGATTAAACAAAGATCTTTTTATTTCACTAGATGTTGCAAAGAGGTTGGATTTCCTCGCCTTGGTAACTTCTTGTGCTAGCAAAGCTTTAGTTTTGGCATTGGCTTCCTCATGCCTCTTCTTCAATTGCAACTAATATTGGTGTACTTCTTGTGGGGTTAGTGGAACTGATGTTATCTTCTTTTCCTAATGGACAGAGGTGTAAAGGTTTGTAAACCCATTGTATATCGCCCCCTTGTCATATTTCCATGGTCCCCAAGTAAAACAAGACTTGGATCCATCGACAACACATCTCAAACAACCTCATGCTTGTACTGACGAATGGATGAGGGTAAGCTGACTTTCTTTCTGACTCAGATTTGTCCTTCTTCACTAAGCCAATGGAGATGGTACATCTTAAGATGATTTTGGAAGGTAAATCCAAACTTTGTGATATAGCCTATTTATTACCAGTTTTAGACCATGTTATAGATTCTATTTAGGGTATGTTATGTGTGTGTAGGCTATGTTTTGAGGTCTGTACAGGTCCATGTACGTTTTAGAGATATATGGAGTTTTTTTCAGGGAAACAAGGGAGACATATGATGATATAGAGATAATGTTCAATTACCTCAGAGAGAAGATGAAGCAGATGACCTGTCTGAAGAAGAAAAGTGATCATGGAAAATTTGTGGTTTCATGCTTCATGAAAGGAAACAAATATCCCAACGCCCTTTTTGACACTGGATCATCAGTGAGCATTATGCCAAAGTCTATGGCAGAGGAGCTGAACATAAGAATGAAACCCTCCAACGATTCGTTCACATTTGTAGACTGCTCAAGAGTTAACTTAGGAGGGATGGTAAAAGATTTTCCAGTGCAGAACAACAACACCCTAGTCCTAGTAGACTTTCATGTGATGGACATCAGGATAGATTGGAACTCTTCACTACCACTTGGGAGAGAATTCATGGCTACTGTGGGAGCCATATGCGACATGCAGTTAAACAGGTCATATTTATCTCTAATTGATAAAAATATCTTTTATTAACCTTTAAAAAATAAGAACAAGGCTACCCTTATCAAATTGTGTAACGATGCAGAGCTTGTGGCCACATGCTTCTACGCTTACGAGTGCAATGAGGAATCGGTAGATGGAGCATCGATCAACACCCAACCCCAAGCATCGATCGATAGTCTTGCAAATCAACAATCGATGGACACCCACCCTTCAACATCGATCGAAACCCATACCCTAGAACCAATCCACACCCACCATGCTGATTACGATTACAACCTAGCCTACCTCGAATACGATGAAACTATAGAGAAGAAGTGATGATAGATTACCGAGGGATTGCTATGGAAGAGGCTGGATTTTTTCATGTTCCCACAAACCGGGGAAGTTGACATCGATCGACGGCAACCATACGCCATCGATCGACACTAAGCATGATGCAAAAACCGAACATGATTCAACAGAAGAACATGACAGAGAAGTTGGTTATCTACAACCAGATGAGTTCAGATTATGAGAGATCCAGATTGTCACGTAAGAGCTATGGATGGCAAAATTCTAAATGTCCCAAAGGAGGATGTAGCAGATATACTTGCAATGGCCAATGGAGCTGGGAATCTTTTTGGGCACCGGTCTAATTATCGAGCATCAAGCGACAGTCACCATAGACCATCGATCGACACCAATTGGTCATGCCAAGTATACGATTAAACCTACGAATAATATGATTCAGATTACGATGAGGATGAAGCTGGCTGGATAATGGACGTGAGAGTAAGCAATTCAGAATCAACAATCGGCCTTTCTTAGCCATCAAACGACATGAAACGTAAATCAGACCCTTCACTTGGACCAGAAGAAACAGAAGCTGGTTATCTCAGACCCGATGAGTTTGGAACTTTCAGAGATGTAGAAGGACGTGCACAAGGTCTTTATGGAGAATTTAAACTCTACCGAAGATAGATGTAGCAGACGCCCTTATCATGGCTGAACGATCAGGAAAATTCTTTGGACAACCGCAACAGCCATCGATCGACGCACAGGTACCACCATCGATCGACAACACGGAGCAGAAGCAAGAGACATACAGCAGAACAGAGATTGATGATATTGTGCATGCGATCTACAAAGCTCCGGAGATGTCAATGGATGATTTCTACATGAGGCTTGATAACGTCTACTATCCTATCGCCTGGAAAAGATGAAGCAAGAAATGGATACTTTTTAGAGACAGCATGCGAGTAGACCGGACAGAGTGACATCAATCGACAGCATAATCTTGCCAATGATCGATACTGAGTTCGACAGACAGATGTCTGCAGCAGAACACCACTTAGAAGATAGGTTCGATGAAATTGCTTTTTCTCAGAGCCTGATGAAGGAAGATACTTCTCAGCAAGTAGAGTAAATGTCAGACACTGCAGCTGACAGACTTCGAATGCTCCAGCGCAGTATTGAAATCTACAAATAAGAATGCACTCACTGGAGGTTACTAAGGAGATCATAAAGAACGAGAAAACTATAGGAGATGAGGCAATCAGAAACTTCATTGGTACATGGTTTCAGAAGAGCAAAGAAGATGTAGCCACTTGTTTTCCAAGTGTTGATCAACCTCCTTTCTAGTCAGAGCATTCACAACGTCGAGCTTAAGACTATAACCAAGCGCTGAGTGGGAGGCAACCCCACTGTTTAGTAAGTTTTAATTAGTTTTTATTCTTCTTTATTACTAATTTTTTTATTTATTTATTTCAGATTATTCAAAAAAAAAAAGATGCGAGGAAGACAATCTGAATCAAGCATCGACCAACACTTGATCACTGCCGATCGACGGAGTAAGCAAAGCATCAATCGATATGCAATTTACTGTATCGATCTACGGTCACCATCAGCGAGAAGGTGTATCAGTTTTTCCTTGTTACAATTGGTCCTTATGAATTATTTCTTCCCCAATCTCAGACTTTATAACACTGACGATAGTGTTGTTTAAGTCTGGGGGAGGTATTACTGATATTGTGTTTTATTAGAAATAGGAACTTACAGGTTTAGCATCGATCGACACCCATATCCGACCATCGATCGACGTTCTCTTACATAGAGAGGTATCGAGTTTTAACTTAACCTAATTACTGATTTAACTTTCCTAACCAATCCGGGGCGGATTACACTGGGACAGTGTACTTTAAGTCAGGGAAGGTTCACTAATACTATTTGATTGTTTTTGGAGTGTTATTTATATCTATATAAGTTTTCAAAAAGTTTTATTGAGTCAAAAAGGAGACTATGATCTAGATTTATTATTGACTAACCATTGCTATACAGCACCATTCTTAGAAGGTTATTTGCAGAGATTACTAGAGATACCAAAGTGGTCATCATGCCACTATATCATACTTGCTTAAAAAGTTTGGAGGAGCCGAAGCTGATTTCCATAACTAATCCTGACATTATTTGCTTGCTTTGGGATTTGGTATACATTGGAACGGATTCCTTCTGCAAGTCTGGAAGGTAAAAGTTTGTGTGCTTCTGATTCCCCTCTCTCTTCCCTTAGACTAAAAAAGGAGTCAAAGAGAATTTTGTGGCTAGAACCATTAAAGCTTGATTCATATGATCCTAAAAAGAGATACAAAAGTCAAAAAGAAGTGAACATGATCTGGTGGCAAAAACCAATAGGGCTTGATTCATGGAAGCCTATCCAAATATCTCAGTCACTTAAAAAAATAAAATGATACCCTCAAAAGAAGAGAGACATTGACTGAGAAGAAGTGAGAAGTGAGAGAGGAAAGGAATCAAATAAGGTTGCATGTGTGTTCAGACACTTGCAGAAGTAAGAGTCCATGTGTCCCTTGATCGATACTCCCAAGGTAAATCCTGCACTTTTATTTTATGCAAATAAATGAAATCAGTAGAGGGGCGAGTCAGACTAGTTTTGCTTAGTTGTTGGTAGAATGGATTTGGTTGCTATACTAGGATTGGGTATATAAAGTTTCTTTGTGATTGGATTGATAGGATGTGGTTGCAATAAAGTAAGGTGACAGTTATACTTAGACAATATGCGCGTCTTCGCTTTTTAAAACATCTTTCATAGGCTTGTTTTCTTGAGGACAAACAAAAGGTTAAGTCTGGGGAGTTGATATAGCCTATTTATTACCAGTTTTAGACCATGTTATAGACTCTATTTGGAGTCTGTTATGTGTGTCTAGGCTATGTTTGAGGTCTTTACAGGTCCATGTACGTTTTGGAGATATATGGAGATACTTGGAGCTTTTGGAGAATTTGGAGAGGAATAATCCATAGCTGATCATTGAAGAGAGTCGAAGTACGAGATTACCATCGAATGACGATACAACGTAGGCGTCGACCGATGTTACATGACAAAGATCGATCGATGTTGCACATCTGCCATCGATCGACGTCCAGTTCGCAGACAACCGACTTTCAAGCCCAAGTTAGAGACATGACTCAATATTACAAAATTACCCTTGGACAAGTTTTGACCTAGACTTTAGAGTTTTATATTTATACTCTATGTATTGCACCAGAAAAAGTGTGCCGTGTGCTGGGTATTGCACCCGATTTACTTAGGTATATTTATATTGAAACCCCAATATCTATGCATTTTATTCAGATTATTATTCCTTCTTTAATTATTTCAGAATAGTTATCAACTATATTTAGGGTTTATTAATGGTACTGATGGATTAGCCAAACAATAGAATTGTTAGGGTCATTATTAGATCTATTAATAGAATTGTGTTTATTGCTTGTGTTTATAGAGCCCTGATAATAGGATAGTTAGGCGCAAGCGAGAGCATGGTCTGGCTGAGCTAGGTTGCCAGAAACAAACGAGAGTTGATTTAGTTAATCTAATGAACTTATCGAATTAGGTCATAACGTTTGACTCAAAAAAACCATCGATCGACGCAGGATCATTGTCATCAATCGACGGTCATTCGGTGTCAACAAGCGAGAGTTGAGACATTGGACTTAGAAAATAGATTAGACGCGCATGCGAGAGCTGGTGTCTTTTACATTAGATTTCGAGTTCCATGATTAAATACCTTTAACTTCTATCTACTATAATCCACTTGTCTGAAACCCTAGATCTAGCTTATTTCCATATTCGCATATTTCCATATTTGCATTATTAGCATATTTCCATATTGGATCTATAGCATATTTCCATATTGCATCTATACCTTCTAATAAGGAACATTTCCTTGAACTGATTACTTTCTACCAATATATATAGTTACCTAGCTTAGTCTTTAAAAATAAGAAATATATTGTGTGTCATTGTTCTCTCAGAGTACTTACGCAAAAAACTTGGTGAAGCGGTTTGGTATGCAAACAAATAAAAGCGCCAGAACTCCCATGAGTCCTACTTCAAAACTGTCACGTGATGAAGAGGAGTGAAAGTCGATGAAAAGCTGTTTAGAGCCATGATAGGCAGTTTGCTCTACCCCACAGCCAGCCGACCAGATCTTTGCCTGAGCGTGGGCATTTGTGCACGCTATCAAGCTGCTCAATAGGAATCTCACATGAAGGCCCTGAAACGTGTCATTAAATATGTGAAAGTTACACTAGAGTTTGGTCTTCATTACTCCTTTGAAACCAAAGTCAACCTTGCAGGTTTTTGCGATGCCGATTGGGTCGGGTGTGTAGATGATCGGAGAAGCACTTCTGGGGGATGCTTCTTCCTTGGTTACAACTTGGTGTCCTGGCACAGTAAGAAACAAAACTGTGTATCCCTGTCTACAGAAAAAGCTGAATACATTGCTCTTGGAAGCTGCTGCACACAACTACTCTGGATGAGACAAATGCTTGTGGATTACGTTATCAATTCTGATTCCCTTTTAGTCCATTGTGATAACATGAGTGCCATAAACTTATCTAAGAACCCAATCCAGCACTCCCGAACAAAGCATGTTGATCTTAGACACCACTTTGTGAGGGAGTTGGTTGAGTTAAAACTTGTTGTCATCGAACATGTAGCGTCTGAAAACCAACTTGCTGACATATTCACTAAACCTTTAGATTTCAACTGTTTTTTGGGTCTCCGAAAAGCATTAGGAATCGTTCATCTTTAATTCAAATTAGTTACAAATGACTGGAAGGAAGGATGAATTTTCGTAGAAAAGTCACATGTCAAGTTACAGACATCTCGTTTTGAATTCACAAGTTTACATAGTGTAGAGTTACATACTGGAACTGGTTTTCACAAAGTCACATACTCCAATTATGAAAGACACTCATCTTGGGTTAGGATACTACCACATTTTCGATCTGAGCTTGATCACTGTCTGGATTGGATAGAGAAACTTAAAACATGTTGTGTGTAACACACAGGTTGTTGTGTCTAACACAAGTTTTTTTTTCCAGTGTGATAAACACTCGTCCTGGATCAGGGTGTCACCCCACTTTGCATCTGGTGTCGATCATTGTTTTGATTGGGCAGCTATAAAAAATAAAAATAAAACAAAAAGGGGAGCAAACAGAATGACCCAATATGATAAACACTCGTCCTAGATCTGGGTGCCACCCCACTTTGAATCTGGTGTCAATCACTGTTTTGATTGGGAAGGGACATCTTTGCTAAGTTTAAAAAAATTGTGACTGTGTTAAACCCTTGGAACAGTGTGTGACCTTCATGTGTGAAACTAATCTGTGACAGCTACTCGGCTGAGAAATAGCTACAGATTAGAGATGATTCACTGACCTCTCTAAAATGTTTTCTCTGCAACTGTAATGTGGGGTAAGTATACCAAATCTAAGACTTTAAAGTGTTTTCAGATGAACATTGCTGACAGAAGTTACTCATCAACGTGTCACAAATTGGTCTTGCTTAGAGTACTAGGAATGGGTTCTCATGATAAGGAATGGTCTCATATTCACATTTGTTAGCATATGATGGGCTTGGGCCGATATTCCTTTTATTTTCATATGACTAATGAACATGTTACAAGTGAAAATTATTAGGGTTTGTTGTTGGTGCTCCCAGTCTCTCTCCTTTTCACCTTCGGCGACATGCATCAACGCACGAGATCACGAAAATTCAGTGCTTCATCGTCACTCGATCAGGTCTCCGACTCCTTTGATCATGATTCTCGCAGCTCTAAGAAAAGGTCTCGATTTGAGACGGGTAGTGCGAGTCAGCAAAGATCATCAGCCGACAATCGATCAACCAACCAACCCCTACCTTTCAGCCAAAAGAATTAAGATACGAAGCTCACCGCTTGAGATTTGCTGAGTCTGTGCGATCACAACCTGAGATGTATCTCCCTCCCTCTCCTCCTTACAGTTCTAAGTTCTTCACGGAGGCGGCCTATGACAGGTATTTGAAGTTCAAGAACAAGAAATTCATTCTTCAGAAGTATCTTCCATTGGATGTAGCCAATCTTCAGGACGTCAAAGAAGTAGTTCTCAATGCGGAGGTGATCTACACAGTCATAGATGCGGATCCATTTGTTCCCAACCTGATCTGGGAATTCCTTGCCAATCTCGGAGATGCTGTAAGCATTACTGGAGGAGTAATGGTATATTTTCGTGGTGACATGTATGAAGTCTCTCCAGGCGTGATAAATTTGATGTATGATCTTCATCCTGGAGACTCTACCTATGACATGCACTCCGAAAAACTTGGACTCTGTTGTCTCCTTTCTCACGAATGGACATCACCGGAGTTGGGAAGGTATGTGCTCAAAGTTTCTCACAGCTACAAATCAGGTTCTTTACAAATTGTGCTGCTCAAATTGGATGCCAACCATGAATCATACAAACATGAAGCCCGATCGTTTGAAGTATATTTACTCACTCCATAATAAGAAGGGACTGATTTTGGGATCATTGTGTATGAAAAACTCTTGGCAATGGCTAATACTGTGGAGGATACTCAACGAAGGATAGGATTTCCTACTCTCATTCAACAACTTCTCAGCTCTCAACGCATTGTTCCCAGACGTGAAGGGGATGAAGAAGTCACGGGACATCCTACAGTCTTAATCAAGGATTGCAAGGCTGGACGAGGAATTGGTGGAGTAAGGCAACCACCAAATCTTGGTGATGACCTGCAAAAAGTCATTGACTTGCTCCGTACCATTCAACTCAGGAGTCGAAGTAAGTCCTCTAATTCTGGTGTTTGATTATCCTTTCTCACTGTTTTTTATCTAACCGTGCACTCAACAGGGGGAGAATATGGTGATGCGGTTCCAGTGCATGTTGTTGACAGCGATTGATGATGATGATGATGATGAGTAGTGTTTAGAATCCACTCTGTTTCTAGTTGCTGCTGATGTTTCCTGTTTTACTGAATTTGATGCTGCGTGTAGTTGATCTTTTGAACTTATGATTGTGAAAGTTTTTTTTTAAAATGTGTCTTGCATACTCTAGCCATGTCTTTGATAAGTTCTTTAAACAGGTGCTTGAGTTTTCACAGTAAGATAAAAAGGGTGAGAATGAAAGCTTGAAAGGATTGAGTGTTTGCTACGGTGTAACACAAGTAGAGACGTGGGTTACGCATGGATGAGTAACTAAGTAGAAATCGAATTGTGTCTTACGTGTCACACACGAGGAGATATGTGTGACACATGTTGGATAAGCTTAGGAGAAGCTGGTAGTTGAAGATAAGAGATCCACGAATCTAGGAGTATCTGCTAGGCGGCAAGCGAGAAGATTCTGGGAAGATTCTTGCCTATCACAAGATATACAAAGTGGAGTATATATAGATGTGAGGAGGCGCTGGAATGAAATAAGGGTTTTTGTGGGAGAGATCGTTGGTTCTAGAGTGTGTCCTAGACCAAGATTGTTTTGTGTTAAGCAACAGAAAGTTCACCATAAAAGGGGTTTTTGGTAGATTAAGAATTGGTCCGTCTCTAGTCAAGTGTGACGTTGAGTAAATCGGAATAAACAGATCTAGGGAGATTGTTTAAGAAATTCTTAATATACAAGTTTTTCTTTTCTTGGATATCGCTGAGTTCTTGTTATTGGTCCCAATTAGATCTTTCATTTGGGTGAGCTGAATACTCAAGTGAGTTGGACTGAATACTCAAGTGAGTTGGACTGACACTATCCTAGGACTAGCTGAGCTGGACTGACACCCTTTTGGACGAGCTGAGCGAGCTAGTTCGATCTTCCGAGCTGGTGCGACCACCCGAGAGGATACAATCGGTCAACTCCCTTTCTGATGAACCAAGCCAATCTCTTCAAGGTTCTAATTCATGTACATGGGCCAAAACTATCAAGAAAAGTTAAGGTAAACATGCTTGACGAATGAGCTTGTTTTGACTGCATTGGGGCCGAAATGTGGATCCAAACATTTCTATGGATTACAACTTTGCCCAAGAAGTAAACAAGATATTCCTTGGAATAATTTCGACCAAGCAGTCAAAGGAGAGTCCCAAGACAAGTCAAAACAGTGTGGAAGACCAGATCTAGTCTTTGTTTTCAGTCAACACATTTATGTAGTCAAGTCTTTGTTTCAGTCTTCTATGCCTTGTTTTTAGCACATTCTTCTTTGGAACTCTACAACTTGTAATCCTATAAATATGGCCTAAGACCCACGAAATAAATCATGGAGTTTTCCCCTTTTTGTGAGTTTATCTCTTTGTTCTTTGTTTAGAACACTTCTTAGTTTCTTGGTGAGGTTATCTCCATGTTTCGAACCTTCTTTTGTTGGACCGGTGCGTCACATCCGGCAACGATCGAAGTCTGGTAGTATCATTGGGCATTCCACAACCCTTTGTGTCACCATTCATTCCGCCAGTTCTCCCTTTGAGGAGTTCACATCCCCTTAGTCCATGATGTGATCATGGACCGGATCACTAAGGAGGACAATGAGGAGAGTTTAGATGAGCAACATGAAGCCACAATGCATCAACCATTTGATGAGGATGCTCTAACCATTCCTGAAGGTCCCATGACTCGTTCCAGAGTCAAGAAGCTCAAGGAGAATGTTGTTGGATTACTCACTTCACATCCACAACAAGAAGGTCTTGGACAAGGTTTGATCCGAGATGTCTTGATCACCATTCAAGCCATCTCTACACCAAACTGAGGTAGTGTCTAGGCAGACATGGAGTGCGTGCTCTTTTCCTTGCTTTTGGTTTTGTCCCACGAGGTTTTCCAGGAGGAAGGTTTTTAACGAGGCCACAACATGTCTACAAATCACCTAAGTGCTACACTCGGTCCAAGTCTAATAGAAGTTACTTGTTATTTCATTTTAAACTTTAGACTATAGTTTTTATTTCTTTCCTTTTTTGAATCATTGTCGAAACCCTAGAGGCATGTCTCTGGTTTCTTATTTAAAGGGTCCCTTATGCCCTATTGTACTCACGCAACCTTTTTCTATTGAAGTCATTCATCTTTTGCGGCTCTCTCTCTCTAAAAGAAGTGTGCCGAGTTCTGGTGTGTCATATCCAGAGTCAAGGGTGTTTAGTTTGGTGTGTAATATCCAAATCATTCACCTAGGAGTATCAAGAGACCATTCATCCCTCTTGTGTCACCATACAATCCACACGCCTTGAAGAACTCGAGTCTTTTGATTCGTTCTTGCAAGGATTATCCACTCCCATCAACCAAAGAGCATCCTAGGGACGCATCAAGTGGTATCAGAGCAGCTTTGGTTGGGAAGTACTCGTTCTCTCTTTGTTTTTGTTTCTTGTTGATTTCTTGTTTACTTTTGTTAATCGCATCCGTGTAGCATCTTGTGTTTCCCGGTTGTGTTCTTTTGTTATTCAATCCGTGTTCAATCTAAATTAACTTGAATAAGCATTAGAACTCTTTTACCTTAGGGCTGCTCGTGACTGCATGAAAGTTTAGACAAGAATTTTAGACTTTCCTTATTTGATTCATCCGGAAACCCTAGTGAGAGAAAAACCCTAAGCCGCATACCTTTACTTGTCGATTGCTTTGTGTCTTGCTCTGAGTTGTTTATCACCTAGAACACGAGTAAGAGAAGTTTATTAGGGTGCTAGGAAAGCTTAGAAGAGTTTAGGAAAAAGATTAGAAGTTGTTCCATTTTGCTTGCAATCGATTTCCTTTTTAAGCCGATTTCCTTTTCACTAGTTGTCTTGCGAGAGAAGCTTGGTTGTTTTTCCTTTTTACTTGTTTTTCTTTCCTTTTTGCTTGTCTCCTTCCCTAGAACTCTTTACTGGTTGTCTTGTTTGTTTATAAGCAGGCACAATGGTGTCCGAGTCTGAGGAAGAGGCCGAACTCGTCAGGAGAAACAAACTCCTCATGGAAGCAATGACCAATCAACTTAACCAAAGTATGGTGGCAACCATGACCGAGATGATGAGGACCAACCTCAATGACATCAGAAGAGAGTTAAGAGAAGACATAAGGAGAGCTACTAGTCACTTACCAAACCAAGAGACTAGGAGAGAAGAGAGACCACAATCGGCACACCAAGCCAATCGCCAAACCACTCGCCAAGAGCATGATGGTTATGAGGAGACTGATGACGAGTATGATCACCTCAGCTCATCCTCAAGAAGACCTAGACGTGCCCCTGAGAGAAGAGTGAATCAAGGAGATGATCTTGCCGGTTTGAAGATCAAAATACCCCCATTCCATGGCAAGGCTGATCCGGATGCATACCTTGAGTGGGAGAAGAAGATTGAGCTAGTCTTCCAGTGCAAGCAATACACCAACCACAAGAAGATTCAAATTGCTGCCACTGAATTCTATGACTATGCTTTGAGTTGGTGGGATCAATACCTCACAACTCGTAGAAGGAATGGAGAGGAACCGGTTGAGACTTGGACCGAGATGAAGTCAATCATGCGCAAGAGGTTTGTTCCAAGCCATTACCTTAGAGACTTGCACCACCGGCTGAGGAAGCTTACACAAGGTTCAAGATCAGTGGAGGAGTATTACCAAGAGATGGAGTTGCTTATGTTGAGGGCCAACATATCAGAGGATAGAGAAGCAACCATGTCGCGGTTCCTTTGTGGCTTAAACCGAGAGATACAAGACAATGTTGAGATGCAACATTATGTGGAGCTAGAAGAGATGCTACACAAGGCCATTCTTGTTGAGCAACAACTCAAGAGGAGAGGGCACTCACGCAATCAGTATGGCTCCAACCGGTTACACCACAACAAGGAAGAGAAGACACCTTATGCTAAGGAGTCTAAACCATTCCAAAAGGACAACAAGTCCTATCCAAGAGAAGAGGCCAAACCGATCAGTGCTCTTGACAAGGGCAAGGGCAAG